>PVKE010006431.1:36520-54484 GCA_004027555.1 Craseonycteris thonglongyai | reverse complement strand
TGTCCCCAAACTGCTCCTTCTCCCTCCCTCTCCCGCTCTCCCCTTTTTCCTCTAACCTTTGTGTGTTGTTCTGCGTTGTGTGGTTCTCTCAGTTGAGGGTGCTTCTCAGGGTTTCCCCTGTGGGTTTCTTTTTGTTCGTAAGTCCCTTCCCAGGTAGATGTCTGGGTTCTCCTCTCATGCCGCCATCTTGCCCCCTTTCCAAACCTCTTTAAAGATCAAGGTTTTCAAGTTTTTTGGGTAGATGCCCAGTAGTGGGATGGCTGGGTCATATGGTAATTCCATTCGTCATTTTTTGAGGAATCTCCACCATGAGCTCTTTTTAAAGCAGAGCTTCTCTAAGCGATGGCGCTTGCATTTCAGTAGCCGCCACCTAGCTGACTCCTGCCTTTGAGACGTGTAGGAAGCTTGATACAGTGGAAGAAGCAGTCTCCTGGGAATTCTATTTCCCTGAGCAAAGATGGGGGAGGTGAGTGCCCAGCGTTAGAAGGGAAGAGGTCAACCCGTAGCTTTCTTGTTTTTTAAGTTGAAGGAGGCTCCTGAGTTTGGGAGTTTAGGGGCTTTTCTTCACTCAGCTGTTTCCTCATCATTTGCCTGAGGAGGGAATGGGCTTGAAAGCAGCATGATGGATGGGGGCCTCCTCTCCTTGTGAGGGGACTCGAGGCCTGCTGAGCTGACCCACGAGGGCCCACAGATTCAGACATTCTCAAAGCCATGCATCCTATGTTTCCTGTGGGACACATCTAAGCTTCCCAGGCACCCCAGCTGTGGGTGCAGGGTAGGAAGAGCAGAGGTGCTAGAGGAGGGCTCAGAAAGGATCCAGAGAAAAGTGGGCAGGGTGTTTAAAAGACAACAGCAGTAAGACGGGTGCTACCCTGAAATCAGATTTCTAAACCCCACTATTGGGTCCCAGATGGAAGTTGAGGTTCACTACTCCCCCCAAATCTCGTATCAGTGAAGCTTCTACCATTGGCATCTAATCCTTTGATGCTGCCTCTGGCTTTAGTAGAGGCCAGACAAGGAAACTGAGAAGCTGGCTGTGGTCTAGAAAGATGCACGTTAGGACCAGATGCTTCTGCACTGGGCTGAAGCTTTGTGCAGATTATCTGTCTCAGCTTCATTCAAGCTACTGTCTCCTCTCTTTTGAAACAGGTCAGACACATTAGATTTGGCAATGACATGAAAATCATGAAAATCACAGTCAATAAAAGAAAAAAATTGGACTTCATGAAAATTAAAAACTTTTGTGAATTAAAGAACACGATCAATAGAGTAAAATCGCAACCCATGGAATGGGAGAAAATATTTATGAATCATTTATCTGATAAAGGATTAATGCCTAGAATATATAGAGAACTCTTAAAACTCAGTAACAGAAAAAATCCCACCTGACTGAAAAAAGCTCAAAGGCCTTGAATAGACATTTCTTCAAAGAGGATATACAAATAGCCAATAAGCACATGAAAAGATGCTCGACATAACTAATCATGAGGGAAATGCACATCAAAATGACAATGAGACACTGCCTCATACCCATTAGGATGGCTATAATTAAAACAGAAAAGATGGGGAAGCCAGGACAGCTCAGTGGGTTAAGCGCTCACTTTGAGGCCTTGGGGACTGAGGATCGAATCCTGGCCCTGGCCTGTGTGAACCCATATGCTGAACTGGGGTGTGCTTCCCATGTGGGAGGCCCCCAGTTCTGTTCTTGCCCCCCAGTTGGGCCCCTGGCTCAAGGGGGGGTGCCTCCCATGCAGGAGGCCAGCAGCCCAGTTCCCGCCCTGCGTGGCCCCTTCCCATTTGTGTGGAACAAGACCTTGTCGAAAACTGATGATGTACAACTATGGGGACTGCTCTGGGCCCTCCCCCTTCTCTCTGTCTCTCTCTGTCTCTGTCTCTCTCTGTCTCTGTCTCTCTCTGTCTCTGTCAAAAACAATAAAAATAAATCTTTAAAAAAAGAACAAAAACAAAATAACAACTGTTGGCAAGGATGTGAAGAAATGGGAACACTTGTGCACTGTTGGTGGGAATGTAAAATGGTATAGCTGCTGTGGAAAATGTTATAGCAGTTTTTCATAAAATTTACAAGTTACTTACCATATGACCCAACAATTTCACCTCTGGATATTCTGTATACTCAAAAGAACTGAAAACAGGGTCTCAAAGACATCTTTGTACACCTGTGTTCAAATCAGCATTATTTATAGTAGCTAAAACATGGAAGCAATCCAAGTGTCCATCAGCAGATGAATCGATCGACAAAATGTGGTACGTCTATACATACAGTGCAATATTATCCAGTCTTCAAAAGGAAGGAAATGTTGATATAAGCTACAGCATGGATAAACCTGGGGCACATTACGCTAAGTAAAATTGGCCAGTCACAGTAAGGCTGCATGATTCCACTTGTATGAATGCTGTAACTGAATGTTCGTGTATGTTGGGGACCTGCCCCTCAATGTGATGGTATTAGGAGGAGGGGCCTTTGGGAGGTGATCCCTGGCCCTCCCACCATTCAAGGATACAGTGGAAGGCAGCCCTGAATGAACCAGGAAGTGGGTGCATACCAGGCATCTGCTCAGCTGGCGTCTTGATTTTGGACCTCCCAGCCTCCCAAACTGTGTGAAATTGTTGTCTAAGTCACTCAGTCTATCAACAGGTTATAGCAGCCTGAATGGGTTAGAGTAGTCAAAATCCGAGAAACAGAAAGTAGAATGGTGGTTGCCAGGGGCTGGGGCAGGGGGCGGGGGCCTTCCCCTTGCTTCCCAGCCTGTCCTGGGTGTGAGTGTGTGTGTGGGGGGGAGGGGCTGTGGGCACACCTGGAGGATGGGGCCCAATGCTCTCTAAAAACTGGAGTCTTTTCTCCTGATTAGAGCAATGGTTCCCAGGCCTGGGTGTTCAGGAGCTGCACCGAGGGAGTGCGAATACAGATTCCTGAGTCCCATCTCTAACGATCCTGATTTGGCACCCCTGGGGTGGGGCTTGGGAGTCCACATGTTCCAAACACTGCTCAGGTAATTCTGATAATCAACCAAGTGTGGGAACCACTGGGCTGGATCCTTTAGTGGGCCTTTGTCATTAACATCACTTGATTCTAGCACCTGCTTTTCTGCATTTCCATTCAATTATAAAGCTGCACAACACACCGGTGTATCTTCGGAATGGTGCTTGCCATTCAGTTTCTTGACACTAGTATATAATTAATAAGTGCCCACCATGTGCCTGTGCACGTCAGAAAAGGCAGGGGGTCTGGCAGAGCCAATCCCCTCACCCCAGCCCCCAGCACTTTCCTTTCTACCAGCCTTAGCTGCCTTGCATTTTTTATTTCCATGCCTGCTGGCCTTACTAGATCGTGTGCTTTTGTCTGAGCCAGATCTGTGTTCCATCATTTCTAGGCTGTCACTTTCTTCTGGACCCACCCCCACACCCAGTTGCCCACACCTAGTGTAATGGTTTGCACTCAGTAAATGTCTGTGAAATAGATTCATTCAATCACCCCACAAATATTTGCAGGGTGCCTACTGTGCACCAGGCATGGTTACAGGTGCCAGGGCTATGAGGAGGTGCCTCGGCTGCAGAGTGTCAGCGGCGCTCCCTCGAGGGTCATACAAGTACAGGCCCTGAGGGTGAGCGCCTCCTTCTATTTGAAAACACTTCAGCGGTGGGCCTGGGGATGCCTGTCTAGCTCAGTGGTTGAGCACTTGCCTTGCAATCATGAGGTCTGGGGTTCCACTCCTGGCCTCAGCTGGTGCAAACCCATATGCTGAACTGTGGCACAACTGGTAGCTGCCGGGATGGCTCAGCAGCAAAGGTTCTCAACTTCCATGCGGGAGGCCCTGGTTTGGTTCCCACCCTGCGCAGCCCCACATCCATCTGTGTGGGATGAACGTCACTACTAATGATACAAAACTATGGAGACTGCTCTGGGCCCTCCCCTTTCTCTTACCTTCTCTAAAAAAGATAAATCTTAAAAAAACCACAAAAAAACCCCAGTGTGCCTTGGGTGCCTTGCTTCCCTTACCCCAGGACCGGCTCTGCTAGGTTCTGGGATGTACCCATGAACAAAGCAGAGAAATGGACCCCGGTAAACTCTCTCTCAACCCAGGGTCCTTGTGGGACTACGCTTGTTGCTCGTCCTTCAGTTCTTTTCATCTGTGTGCAATCTGCCTTCCCAGCTAGACTGTGAAGTCTTATCTGGTCTGCCCCTTCCTCCACTTCCCTTCCACTGCCCCAAGGACTCCGCCTAGTACAGAATCTTGTCCTTGACCATCTGCATGGGGATTCCTGATGGCACCTCTTTAAAACACAGCTTCCCAGTCCCACTATTGAGTCAGGTTCTTTGAGGGTGGGACTCGAATCTGCTTCACTGACAAGCAATTGGGATGGTCTAGGCATGTTAATGTGTGAGGGTCCCTGGCCAGCTGGTGTATTCAACAGTGCTGCTCAAATTGGTCAACACTAGGAGGAGAAGACAGCAGAAGAGCCTCTGCCCTGGCTTCAGCTCCTTTGTGATTCTGTTGGCAAAGGCAGAAAAGGCAGGCGTGGGAAGGGGGCAGGGCCTGCACCTGACCCTGTAGAGCTCGGCAGGAAGAGCTTTCCTCAGGTGGGCCACCCCAGGCCCTGCCCCCTTCGCCTTTGAGGCTTCTCTGGTTGCCTGCCTTACCTCCCCCAGGAGCTAGAGGCTGGTTCCGCCAGTAGCTTTGGTGGCTGGGTCAAAAGTGTCCATGGTGCTGGGTAGGAGGTGGCTGGGGGAGGGCCTGAGAACCCCAAGCAAACAAGGAACGTGGGAGGGTCTGTGAATCTGATCATGCATGACCAGAGGGCAGGTCCTTACCATTTTCACTTGCTACACATAGTACCCACAAACTTTGGGGTGTCAGATGCATACTGTTTAATGGTGATCATCTGAATGACATAAATCAATCATGTGAGTTACCAGTAAACCCAGTTTGCAGGGTGGAGCACACCTTTGACTTTCCCAATCCATTCACCCTTTGGCAATATCAGCGTGAGATTCCCCTTGCTGTCTAGCCACACCCAGCTCCCTCCCAAAGAGTCGGGGAGTGGATCGCCAATGTGCTTTTGAAAGGGTTCAGGGTGTATTGGCAAGAAGGTAGGGAAGGAGAGCTGATTATAAAGGAGCGCTCCCCCTCCCACTGTGGAAAAGTCACGTGGTGGTTCACTCGGTGCCTGTCACCACTCGGCGTGGAAAGCTCTCTTAAAGGGCTCGCTCTCTCCTCCCAGGGCTGGTCCCTTCCAGGTTTCGCCCGCCGAGGGTGGCGCGGCCCTGGGCCGTCCTGCTTCGCCAGTCGCCCAGGTGCTTGCTCATTCCCGCTCAGGCGACCCCCTCTGAGGTCTCGGAGCCTGTGACCATCACAGGGAAAAAAAAAAAAAAAAAAAAAAAAAAAAGAAAGGGTTCAGGTAGGAAGATGGAGGACCCATCAAAGTCCAGCTCAGGAGGGAATTTGGGATAGCATTGGCATGTGGGTTACTGTCCCAGGGTCCCAAAATGACAGGTTATTGATCAAAGGCTTCCGAAGGCAGCCCACTGGAGTTGAATAGCTTATTTATTTGCTCGCAAGGTTCAGGGCAGTGGTTTTCAAGCTGCCATCCAGTTGCAACCATCACGCTTGTTAAAACAGGCACCCAGACCCCACCTTGGAATCTTGCGAGATGAGGCTCAGGAGTTTGTTTTTCCAACAGCTCCCCAAGCAATTTTGCTACACACACAAGTCTCAGGACCTCTGGTGCTTTGAAGTAGGGACTTTGGCAGTGTTTGTTTCTTTATTAAAGCAGGAGTATTCTGCCCCATCCACACACTGTCTTTCTTCAAGCATGGTGTTTTGTGCCCTGGCAACATGGCTGAAATGGAACTACCTATCCCAGATCCCTTCCCTGTAACCCTGAGTTAGGGTTGGGCAAAGCAGTTGTTTGCACAAGATCTGGATGGTTAGCGTAAAGCTGTGGCCATTACTCTTGGAAGGTGGTCAGGGTTAGAGGCGGTGACAGGCAGGCTCACAGGTGCCAGGTCCCATCCAGCTTGTCCTCACTCTCCATTCCACATCCAGTTCCTCTCTTGTTTAGAACCGACAGCAGCCCCAGGCCCTCTCTCAGAAACTTGGTGGCAGATCCTCTGAAGGCCTCCCCTGAGGCTTCTCTGTGGTCCCTCCGCTGTGGCAGGGTCTACGGAGCTTGTCTGATCCGCTGCTTGGTGGCTCCTCTGGGCCCTCACGTTCCCAGCTTCTCCCACAGTTGAGTCAAGTCTAATGCCTGTAATGTGTAGGTTTTTCCATACCAAGCAATTCTTCCGTTCACAGTAGACCCTGATTGTGTGTCTTCCGTTTTAACTCAGTTCTGACACTAACTGCCCGGAGTTATCACAGACCCCACAGTTAAGGGCTCAGCCCCACAAGGCTACCCCAACTTCAGATGCCAAGCCCAAGTACCAGGTTGCCACCTGTACTTCTGACCAGCCAGCTATAAATCAGGGGTTCCGGTGACCCCCTCCTCAGCTTTGAGAATTCATTAAAATGGTTCACAGAAATCAGGGAAACACATTTATTGGTTTATTATAAAGGATAGACTAGGTGATCCAGATGAATGGCCAGATGAAGAGGTACATGGGGGAGGCCTGGAAGGTTCTGTCCCTAAGGAGTAGGAGAACACTGCCTTCCCAGCACAAGGATATGTGCAACAGCTCCAAGCTCTCCAAACCCTCAATTTAGGGAATTTTATGGAGGTCTCATCGTGTGGACATGATAGATGAACGCATCTCCAGCCCGTTTCCCATCACTAGAGGGACAGGGTGGGGGTGGGGTTGGGGTTGAAAGTGCCAACCTCTAATCGTGGTCTTTCCAGTGATCAGTCCCCATTCTGAAGCTCTCCGGGAACCCCCCAAGAGTCACCTCATTAAAGCAAAAGATGCTCCTGTCATCCAGGAAAGCCCTAGGACTTTAGGAGCTGTTAGTCAGGAACTGGGGTCAAAAACCATATAGCAAAAGAAGAGCTGTCCTGGCACCTTTGTCGCTCAGGTTATAAGCGTTTTAGGAGCTCTGTATCAGGAACTGGAGACAGAGACCAAATATACATTTCCTACTATGACATAAGATGGCACTCCTGGTTCTAGAGCTGGGATTTTCTTATCAGGCTATTGGAAAGGTCTAGAATCAAGACCAGATCTTTGTCTCTCTGGAAGTACGTGATTCACACAGTGAGAGGCATGTCAGCCACTGGGAACCATGGATCTTTCTAGTTGGCGCTTAATTAATCTTGACTGATTACAGGCCAATCAGGGTTGGAAACTATGTGACGTAAGAGCCCCCACTCCCTTCTCCAGAGCCCAGGACTGCTAATTTGTCATAGCACTGGAACCTCCTGAAGACAACATCCTGATAGTTACTACCACTTGATCAGAGTTGCTGCTCTCAACAGAAGCCGTTCCTCACCCTTGGGCAGCTTCTGAGAGCGATCATACCGTCGTCTGGGTCATTGGAGGCATCGGTATTTTTATTTACAGGGAGGTCTTGACCAAAGAAAAACCAACAAAGGGAGCAGAAATTGAATTGTAAATAAAAGGCTCCAAGTTTATCTAACTTAAGTTGCCAATAAACCCACCACAAATCACCCGTTTTCTTTTTTCAGTAAAATGGAAAAGGCAAAAAAAAAAAAAAATGACTTTGTTTGTATGATATGGTACAACTTTAAAATGGGGGTTGGATATGGACCCTAATGTCTGGGAACAAGACTACCCTTGCTGGGGGCTGTCTTACGGCAGACAGTGCCCCCTGACCCACCATGCAGGCTGGTTTGCTTGGATCTAGGTGGGTCTTTAGGGGTCTCCGAATCCCACCCATCTCCCTGCTCTGCAGTTGCCTTGTGTTAGCTGCAGAGCATGGCATTGGGTAGCAGTGATGTAAAGCCCTTGTGTGCTGTGGGGAGGGGGAGCGAGGGGAGAGAATGGAGGAGAGGAGGGGAGAGGCACGTGGTACAATGGAAGGAGGTGGGCCTGAGGGAGGCCACCCCTTGGCTACTTGCTCCAGTTTGGCCACTTAATAACCGATAGGTCGGAGCCTCCATTTCCTTGTCTGTGAAGGGGCTGAGGAGAGAGTAATTATAAGTTGCTTCTATGTATCTCATTGGGTTATTAAGAACAGCAAATTGGATTGAAGTGGCTGATGTAAAGGTGCTTCAAGGAAGGGAGGGGAAGATTTTTTGTTGACTAATTTATGGCACAGAGCCTGGCCCATAGCATAGTGCGGTATTCAGTAAAAAGTTTGTTGAATGAGTAAATGTGAATACAAAAGTCTTTCTCCCCGGGGAGTAGGAGGGTGGAATGGGATCGGGAAGGAGCAGCGCACACAGGGCTTCAAAGAGAAATGATGGTCTATGTCTGTGGCTGCTTGGGCCTTACATGCTGTATGGGTACTCTGGGTGCTGGCATGTGCTTTTGTATGGATGTGTTCAACCTCTTGGGAAAGCACTTAAAAAAAGTGAATGCAAAAAAGAAAGGAGTGAAGAGAACAAGACCCTGTAAAGTACCTTGTTAAAAGAAGACCGTGTTATTGTACCTCTTGATGTTGCTTGTGCACAAGCATTAAAACTGTTGTGAGTGACTTCACTTAATTCATTAAGGTCCTGTGTTAGGCCAAGCATTGTTGAAGGTAGAAGAATTCATGGAAAAAAGCTTATATCGGAAACCAAAGCTCAGTGTGGTCTGCTTTTTAAAGAGAGAGTATGTAGGCTGATTTTGTTTGCTTGTGTCAATTTACTTTTGAAGACTGCCTTTCATTCGTGTGTGGGTCACACCTGTGCAGGTCACGGTGACGTGCAGGTAAGTCATCTTGCCTTTGCTTGTGCAGCGGCCCCTGCTTTCTCCACTTCCACACTGACATTCTGCTTCCTTAGCTCATCTACAGCAGTGGTTCCCAGTCATCGTGATTCTGTTCCCTAGGGACATGTCATGACTGGGTGGGTTGGGGGTAGAGGGAATACCACTGGCATATAGTGGGTAGAGGCCAGGATGCTGCCTCATCCCACACCGCACAGCTCAGCCACCCCTGTAATTATGTGCCAGTCGTGCCACTATGAGTATTGAACACTGCTTGATGTGAACTTTTCTCACTGAGACCCAGGCTTCTCCTGGGCAGGGACCTTTGCTTGGAAACACACATGCACACACACACACACACACATTTATTTGTTCCCCTACTAAGTGTAAGGTGCAGTACTTAGCTGGAGATGCTCCCAAGGAGCTTCGTAATCCAGTGGAGGAAGAAGTCATGCCAATACCTGGTTATTCACAAAACAAATTGAAAACAGGGCCATCAATGATGGATCAATAAACAAAGGTGCTTTGGGAGAAGTGATTATTAGGTTGAACCAAGTGAAGTTGCTGACATTCTACCTTTTAACTGGAAAAATGGCAATTTTGTACGGTTCACTCACAAATGTGCTTTAACTTAAATTCTTTTTTTTTTTTTTCAGGATATTCTTTTTTTTTTTTAAATATATTTTTATTTATTTTTATTTTGACAGAGAGAGAAAGAGAGAGATACCGAGACAGAGACAGGAAGAGAACTGAACTGGGGGAGCTCCCAGTTCAGCATATGGGTCCGCACGGGCCGGGGCCGGGATTCGATCCCTGGTCCCTGGCGCTGCAAAGTGAGCGCTTTAACCCACTGAGCCATCCCGGCTTCCCCAACCTAAATTCTTTGGCCTGAGTTGAGGGCGATCAGACTTCACAGAGGAGAAGAGACACAGGAAGTACTAGTTTCCGATCTTGTCTCCTCTGCTTTGTGAAAGCAGGGATCGCATCTTCCTGTGTGTTTGTAGCCAGTTTTACTTCTTTGTATTTTCCATCCCCACATCACATTTCCTCGAAGAGTTCCTTGCATTTAGAAGGCATTCGTAATTTTTTGTTGATGAGGGTTCAGGTGAACTATATACACTTCAAGTTGGTTTGCTCATTGTCATTGCACTTTAGCCCTAGGGAACTCTGAAGAACAGTGCTTATACAGGCACAAAATATATAGTGTTTTTCTGGAGGCAACAGGTATAAGAGAATACCCCAGTCAGATCCAAAGCCACAGCCTGTAAGAGGAGCTGTAATGGAAACCATCAGAAGCTACAATCCCAGAAGCATACTGGTGGCCACCTGTGTAGTCATGCGACCGTAGGTTGTCAGGCAGCCCCACACATACCTGGTCCGTGAGCCTTGGCCACTTACCTCATGTTCTAGAGCAGGCAGGGAGGATTAACATTTCAAAGCTGACAGAGTTCAGCTTTCAATCGTGCATCAGCCAGAACACTCTGGAAAACAGAACTGTTTATAAGGGTCAAACTTTGATAAGTCTGATAAAGTCTGGCTCCAGGTATCCATCTAGTTGCTTGAAAGAATTGCCCGGAAGCTCATTGTGGCTAGTTGGATATTGTGGGTGTGGGTGTGGGTGTGGGTGGAACCCGGCAGCTCCCACACCTCCCCACAGCTCCTCATGCAAGTCTGAGCGAGAACTAGAAGCCTGCAGCCAAGAAGATAAGCCCAGGACAGCCCCGTAGGCGATCCAGCCCCCTGCCAGCTGGACTGACTCGAGGCCACCAGTGACCCCTGCAGTGACACCAGATACCAGTAGCAAGACAGCCTGAGATCCAACACGTTTCTCTTTTCCTTTCTGTGTGACTCCTAGAGAGTAGAGGTGGCTTCTACCCTTCAAATGCAATAGTGACCTCAAAGACATCTGTCTCTGTGGATCTCAATTCTTGTTTGAATGCTCTCCTAGCCAGACATTATTGTCAGAGCCACGGATTAAAATCCTGGATAGTAGCCTAAATAAAATAAGCTCTAGGTGTAGAGGATTGTTTTAAGTAAAAGAATTCAGATCATGGATATAGCTTTTCTTCTGCTGTTTTCCCATAGAGGTATTTTTTGTTTTAACACTGGTCCATGGAGAAAAGTTTATGGAAATTTGACAAGCAGATGTTTATAGACTCAGAATCTTTGGAACTTTTTTTTATGACATGTGGTGAGACAATAGGGCTTCTACCATTTACTTAGGGAAAAGGTTACTGAACTTCGGAAGACACATGGTTTTCTAGCACTTCTTTTTTTTTTTTTTTTTTAAGATTATTTTTATTGTTTTTTTTTTTAAATAATTTATTTTATTTTATTTTTTTATTGTTTTTGACAGAGCGAGAGAGAGAGAGAGAGAGAGATACAGAGACAGAGAGAGACCTGAACTGGGGGAACTCCCCAGTTCAGCACATGGGTCCGCACGGGCCGGGGCCGGGATTCAATCCTCGGTCCCTGGCACTGCAAAGTGAGCGCTTAACCCACTGAGCCACCCTGGCTTCCCCTATTTTTATTGTTTTTGACAGAGAGAAAGAGATACAGAGACAGAGAGAAGGGGGAGGGCCCAGAACAGTCTCCATAGTTGCACATTATCGGTTTTTCCACACAGTTGCATTCCACAGGTGGGCTTGGGGCTGCACAGGGCAGGAACGGGGCTGGGGTCTCACCCCAGTAAGAACCGAACTGAGGGTACTCCCCAGTTCAGTATATGGGTCCGCTCGAGCCAGGGCCAGGATTTGATCCTGGGTCCCTGGGGCTGCAAAGTGAGCTCTTAACCCACTGAGCCATCCTGGCTTCCCCTCTAGCACTTCTTTTAATCTTAGTGTCCTTCATATTTAAAAATGCAATCATTGTGCCAATTGATCCAGTTGGTCAGTCATTCCCAGAGGTTCCCACTTTCTCCTGTGAAGTTTGCTCTTCATAGAGCTTGGCACTCTGTGATGAGGGGAATTTTATTTATGTAAAATTGAATTAAAACATAACACCAAGAAGGAAGACTTCATTTTAATTTGTGTTTTGGAGGGAGAAAAAATACTCTTCTTTGGTCTAACAGTCATAAATCTTAACAACTCATAAGTGAAGCTTCATTTCTAGACACTGCCTGCTAAATCCACCAATATTTTAAGGCCAGGGGCCAAATTGGATTTCTTTCTTTCCTGCCATGCCAGGAGGTATGATAAATATTTGTTGAATGACTATGCACTCCCACCATCATTTCTAGATTTCATCTTTTTACCTTGTATACTACTATTATAATCATAAGTAGAGTCCAAACTCATAGTTTGATAAGTGAAATTAAAAATCCTTAATGTTTTGTAAGATTTTCCTGACTGAGCAATGTCTTAGAGATAAACACCTTTGGGGAAAAAAATCATTCTAATTCATCTATGCTAGAGGTTCTGGGACTCTATATGATCACATCCACAGTTTGTTACAATTAGTATTTAAAGTGTTTTCTCCAAAGGTTATAGGCTAAAGTGTGGACTTGGGTGTCAGAAGTGGCCTGGTTTTTAATCCCAGTTCCATAGCAAATAAAAGCATTGCATATGGAAATGGGTCATAACTATTAAACACTGCATATGTGTCACTGCTATTTCATATCAACTCTGAGAATCATCGAATTGAGTAAGATTTTAGAGGTCATTTGATCCACTGGCTACATGATTGAGAAAGGAGGATGGACCTCTTGGAGCACCTGCTCAGCTCACCCACAGAGGCAGGCTGCCAGCAGCCAGTATAGGGACCAAGGCAGTGACTGTTGAATTGGTTCTTTTCCATCTCCCACCACTACCACCTCTCCAGGCCAGGCCGAGCAAACACCATTTCTCACCATAATGCTACAGTGGCCTCTGAAGTAGTCTCCTTTCTTCAGATTCTGCCCCCAGTTAGTCCATTCTTCATACAGCTATCAGAATCATCTTTAAAAAAACAAAAACAAAGCTATGATGCTATGTCATTCCTCTGCCTAAGACTATTTATCGGACTTCAATTTTCAGTAATGCAGGAGGTGGCTCCAGAATGACCCACCACAGTACAATATGACTCTATAGGCCCTAAAGGTATCGAAGACCTGGCAGGATAATGAATTGCCAGATAGGCCGAAACCCAAGTAAAAGTGGAAACCCAGAGAGACAAACAGAGGATGGGAGCCCCTCCCCTGTCCCCCAGCCCGGGGAGATTTGCCATAACTGATAAAGTTGGTAATGCACATTATTATCTGGGAATGATATTCAAAATGACATCCACAAAGTTAAACCTCAGCCAGAGTTGGCCTTCAGATGGCAAGTATGTTAGGGGGAAGATGTGATGGTGGTTGTTGTCCCTTAAAGGCCCTATGTTTGTATTTATTAATGTTTCACTTCCTTTTGATATTCCCAGACTCCTGGCCCTATGCCTACGACTTAAGGAGCCATTTCAACAGATGAGAGAGTTTCAGCAGAGAGAGAGTTATTCGCTAAGTGTTTCTAACTGCTCAGGCTTTTCCCTACTTCGGTGTCTGAGTCATTTCTCTGTTTTCAGGCCAGGTGCCCAATGTAACAGTAGCTTGTAATTCCTCTTCACAACCTAGTCTGTGGGGCACATCCTTTGGGCTCACTTTCCCGGGGCTTTGGAGCTGGATGCTGGCAGAGAGGCAGGTTATTCAAGCGGGTAGCATCCGTGTTGACAGAAAGACTCTGGGCTCTTCAGGAGGAGACTGTGTGTTTCAGTCTCTCCCTAGCTCAGCTTATGAGAGGGTGCGACACGTTCCTGGACGAAATGGAAGATAGAAATTCAAGAAGGAAATGGGGAAGCTGTAGGAGGCAAATAGTACAGTGTAGACATTAAGAGTGTAGACTTAAGGATAAGAGAGGTCTAAGACTGGATCCTGACCTTGCCACTTTATCACTGTGTGACCTTTGCTAATTATTTGTTTCAGTTCCTTTAGCTGTAAAATGGGGATGAAGGTTGAACAATATGAAACTGCTTTCATGTGAGTCAAATGATTAAATGTTGGCAATTTCATATGGGCTCAATCTGTTCTGGTACCTAACTCATAAGGTTGTTAAAGATGAAATGAGTTTTTAGGGACTATTTGAGTAGAGAACTGAAGGAAGTGGGTAAGCAAGCTAGGCAGAAGGAATGGTAAGTGCAAAGTCTCTGAGGCAGGAGTGTGCTTCATAGTGTTTCTGGAACAGCAAAGAAACCAATGTGGCTGGAGCCTGTGAGGAAGAGGGAAGGAGTAGGAGGTGGCTCGGGGTTAACTCACCCCAGGCCCTGTGAGCCTTTGAGAGGGTTGTGTGTGTGTGTGTGTGTGTGTGTGTGTGAATTAAAAAAAAAATTATTTTATTGTTTGAGAGAAGGAAAGAGAGAGAGAGAGTCCAGAGCAGTCTCCATAGTCGTACATCATTAGTTGTGACATGGTTTCATTCCACACAGGTGGATGTGGGGCCATGAGGGGCAGGAACTGAGCAGGAGCCTCCCACATGGGAGGTGAGAACCTTTGCTGCCATCTTGGCAGCTACCAGTTGCACTGCAGTTCAGCATGTGTGTTTGCATGGGCTGCGGCCGGAATTGAACCCCAGACCTCATGATTGCTGGGCAAGCGCTCAAACCACTGAGCTATCCTGGCATCCCTGTGTGTGAATTTTAATTTTATTGTGCATTACATTCTGGACATTTATTAGGTATATAGTAAGTGCTTGACAAACAGAAATCAAAGATGTTGAGGATGGTATGTAGATGAATGAGACAAGTAGAAGAAGGAGCAGGAACATATTATGTTCCCAAATACTCACTGTAAGGACCCTTGGTCCCCACAGACACAGAGAACTTTGCTCTGAGCCCAGATGAAGAGGTGCGTCATGGTGTTTGGCTCATGCACTGCGGGCAGGCCAGGAAGTTGGGCACAGGTGAGGTAAAGGCAGCAACTTTAGTGTAGTTATCAGGTTAAGCACACAGGCTCTGGGCTCAGCTCTACCAGATACTAGTTATGTGAACTGGGCAAGGTACTTTACCACTCTTAATTTCCTCTTCTGTGAAATGGGGTCAATGATTTTACCTACCTCATAGATTGCAGGAGCCTTAAATGAGCTAACTCAAGCAAAGCACACAGTACACACTTAGTAATTATTATTATGCCTGGATCAACTATATGGGATGTGATGAAACATCCCCAAAGATGTTTCAAGCCCATTAACCATTACTTACAGTCAGGGACTTGTGTGAAGACACAAATTCTGTCAGAAGAAACCTGGCCAGCACTTCTAAGGCCCAGGAAGTCCTGGATAGGAAACTGAGGACATGCTTCAAATCAAACATTGGCATCTGGGGAGAGACAGGAGAAGTGAAATGTGCATGGAGAGACATACACTGTTTAGCAAAACAGGATTGAGTTTTTTGGACCACAAGTTCATAAAGAAGAACCACTATCTCCTGGCTTGAGACACAACATAGTGGGAAGGGAGGGTGGTGTCTGTGCACGGCCCTCGTGAACCCTCACAACGGCCCTGCAGCATAAGTGTCCACTTACCCTATAAGGAAACCCAGAGCTGAGATTTGAATTCAGTCTGACTAGAGCCAACGCTCCTGCTGCAAGATGTGACCATGGGAGACATTAGGTTTCCAGGACATCACTGCTGGGGAGAGGCTCAGAATAATACTTACAGCCCAATATTTATGTGAACAATAACGAGATCTCAAATATGATCTCTAGGAGTTAAAATTCTTTTGGTTGCAAGAAGCAAAAATCAATTAGAGCCAGCTTAAGCTACACTAAGGAGGAGGATTCTAGAAAAGTTGCCCAAATTTCAGAAGGAACAGATATTGGGAATCCACATAGCAGGAGTTTATTATGCCACTTACGTAACAACTTCCAGGGCCTGGGTCTCTTGGTTCAAAATGCTAGAGTTCTAAGAAAAAGAGCCTGACGGGTCCAGCTCAACCTTGGTGCCTACATCCCCAGCTGGGCTGAGGGTGGGAGCTTAAAGGACAACCACCGCATGCTCTGGGCTGCCCCAGATAGAGGCATCTGACTGGCAGTTGTGCAGGCCCCGCCCACCTCCCAGGCCCTGAGAAGGCTCAAGGCCCAGTAGATTTCAGCAAGATTCACAGGTGGGATCAGGCAAGGAGAGAATAAATCTTAATTTTTTTGTTGTTGTTGAAAGTAAATTTTATTATTTTTGAATTTTAATGAAATTTATTCTATAAACTTATTAAGTGCAATGCAGATATAGCACAGGCCATCCATCAAACTAGATCTAGGTGACAATTCAAGGAGTCCAACTAGTAATTATACAGTGTGAGGTGACACTGCTGGGGGGGCAGGAGTGGGGACCCATGTCTGGGGACACCATATGGAAATGTACTTTCAAAATTATGGAGGTTGCTTTACAGGAAATTTAGAAAGAAGGAAAATATCACCATAATCCCACTACCTTCATTCTGTCACTCTTGTCACTTTAGTTGCTGTTACAGTATTCATACAATTTCTAAAATAATTAATTAATTACTTATATTGTTAAATTTATTGGAGTGACATTGATTAATATCAATTACATTGTTTCCAGGTGTACAATTCTACATGACATTGTCTATACATCGCATTATGTGCTCACCACCCATCATCAGCTCACTTTCCATCACCGTATGTTCATACAATGTTTTTAACCTGCTTTGTATAAAATGAACAGACTTGGCATGTGGGGAGGTAAAATTGAAATCTTTTTTTTTTTTTAATATATTTTTATTTATTTATTTATTTTGACAGAGAGAGAGAGAGAGAGAGAGAGATACAGAGACAGAGACAGAGAGAGAACTGAACTGGGGGAGCTCCCAGTTCAGCATATGGTTCTGCACTGGCCGGCGCCGGGACTCGATCCCCGGCCCCCGGCGCTGCAAACTGAGCGCTTAACCCACTGAGCCATCCCGGCTTCCCCTAAAATTGAAATCTTTGACAAGAAAATACTGACCTGTATGAAAATTTCTAAACCTGATGCCAATGGCCAACCTACCTGATTTCTGAGGATCACCTATTCTTGAATTCTCTATGGCCATGCTCCTCCTACCTGTCCCACTGTGGGGTTTTCAGATCTGTGTTGCTTTGAGGTAGGAGTAAGAAAAGCATAGAAGGTAATGTTGGTGGGGCAGGAATGGGTGTTTAGCCCACAATGGTGATCTAGACGTCTACATCGGTTGTTCTCTACTGAGGGCAATTCTCCACTATCACCAGGAATATTTGGCAATGACTGGAGAAATTTCTGGTTGCTACAACTGGGGAGGAATGGTACTGGCATCTAGTGGGAAGGCCAGGGATGCTACTAAACATCCTACAGTGCATACAACAGCCCTCCACAGCGAAGAATTATCCCAGCCAAAATGTGAATAATGTCAAGGTTGAGAAACTCTGATCTAGACTACCTTGAAATTTCTTTTAAAATATTAATGGATGAGCACTGCCTAAGTTCTATGTTGTCTGCCCCTGTTTGATTTGGGAAGGATTCTGGGATTTTTGCTCATGGTGATGGGAATGAATGGTAAGGGGTTTGCAAGATACTTGATATATAGCATGCAGCAGAAGAAGGCAGTGGCTAAGCGTAATGACTCTGGACTTTAAAAGAATCGAGTTTGAATCCTGGCTCACCAGGTAAGCCCTCTGGAGCCTAAAAATGGGATGATAATACCTGCCTGCTAGAGCTAGGATGGGGATTAAATTAAGTAATGTGTCTGAAGCACTTAGCACAGCACTTCTCATGTAGTAAGTGTCCAGTAGATGGTGGTGCTAATTGTGGTTGTTACTGGGCCAAAACTCAAGTTCACAGTGTGCACCACTTCTCCAGCTTCTCAACTGCAACTGCATTTTGTAAACTCTTATTTTAAGAAAAATAGATTTTAACTGATTTTTGTAATCTGGGTTTTAGAGACCCGGGCAATGCATAAAAGATACACGATCGGGGAAAGCCGGGACGGCTCAGCGGGTTGAGCGCTCGCTTTGAGGCCATGAGGACCGAGGATCGAATCCCGGCTCCGGCCCAGGCAGGACCCACGTGCTGAACTGGGGAGTTCCCACAGTTTGGTTCTCTAGCTGTCTCTGTCTCTGTCTCTCTCTCTATCTGTCAAAAAGTAAAATAGAAATAACTATGCACTGA
>PVKE010006431.1:0-36420 GCA_004027555.1 Craseonycteris thonglongyai | reverse complement strand
TAAATAAATAAAAGATACACGATCAACATAAATTTTACAGGAAGAACTTCTTAGGTGAGAGCTGTCTAATTAAAATCTTTACTATATTTTCTCAGGTGGATTTTTTATTTCCAGTAATTTGCTGTGGTGGTGGTTCTTGTGAATTGGAAAACTCTTGTTTTCTGATATTCTTGGTTAAGTTACTTTGATTTACTGAACATTTTAGAGTGGGCATAGCTGAGATCAAGGTTATTGGGTATCTAGACAAAGTTATTGTTCGTAAATGCAATTCGAGTCCCCAGTGCAATGTAAGAATGTGTCTTGACCTTTCCTGAGCTAAGTGTCTGGTTATCAGAAATCAACAGCAGAAGAACCCAGTTACCGGTATATACAGCCTGCTCTTGTATGTCTGAGAAGGTCTGAGGAGCACTCAGTGTTCTTCACGAAAAACACCTTGAGCTTCCTGGGGTGGGCACAGTCCTGAGTCCTAGTAGAGGGAGGAAGCAGGGGAGAGGAAGGAGGAGGGATGAGAAGGAGGGAGGAGGGAGGAAGGAGCAGGAAAAGGGAGGGAAGAGGAGGAGGGGGGGAGGAGCAGGGGCAGGAGGAGGGAGCAGGGAGGAAGGCATGCCTGGGACAGCCTAGTGCAGGCACTGGTGCTGAGTCCGAAATGGACCCAGTGAACCAGCAGCAGGGAAGCATGCAAGGATTCTGGCCTCAGGAGAAGAGATCCCCAGTGTGAGAACTGCTCTGACAAAGGATGAGCCCTGCCTGGTTCTGGTGAAGGAAAAAGACCAGATTGCATGGGAGGCCTCAAGGGGGCTGGGCCAATAAGCTTGTCTTGGCCGTGGGAACGCTGACCCAAAGCAGCACGTTTGCCAGCCGTCCAAGCCAACCAGTGCCTCTGCGCCTCCCTTCATCCACTCTCAGCAGGGTCATGAAGTCAGGTCTCGGGCTGTTTCTATGGGATCCTGGGTGCTTTGTGTCCCCTGGGAACCTTTCTTGGGAAAGGCCACGACATTCTTCTTTGGACTGTCTGTGCGTTGAGGCCCACCTGATGCGGCCTCGGGTGGTTCAGAGCCCGTGGGGAGGGCTGGGAAGGACTACCTGTGCTCTTCATTCATGGCTCTCATGTAGCACATGTCATGGTTTCTTTGTTATTTCTGTTCTCCCCCAGACCTAAGTGAGCTGCATCGATAACGGATACGCAATCATTTATTTAGCTTCTACACATAGTATAGGAGAGGGAAGGGGAGAGGACTGTGACAGAAAACATAACGTGTGGGGATGCAGATGTTGGAAAGTGGTAAAATAGGGGTTGAGCACAGGGACCAAAGTGAAGCAAATGGTGGAACATAATGTGCTCACAGTTCAGCCTTGGAGAACTGAGGCTACATTAAAGCCAGAGGGTCTTAGGATGTGCCCCTGAGATGGTGAAGAGGGCAGCCCAAGGCACCGGGTCAGAGGCTCCTGCTAGAGTTTATTTTAGCCTGAGGGCACCAGGAGTCCTCAAACTTCTATTATTTTTAGTTTTACTTATTTTATTCTTGAGAGAAGGTGAGAGAGAGAGAGAGAGAGAGAGAAAGAGAGAGAGAGAGAGAGAGAGAGCGAGCAGGGAGAGGGCCCAGAGCAGTCTCCACAGTTGCACAGCATTCGCTGTGACATGGTTTCATTCCACACAGGTGGATGTGGGGCTGCGGGGGTGGGAGCTGAACTGGGGGCCTCCCACATAGGAGGCGAAAACATTTGCTGCAGAGCCATCCCAGCGGTTCCCAGTTGCACCCCATTCAGTATATGGAGTTTGCAGGGGCCGGGAATCAAACCCTGAACTTCTCAATTGCAAGGCAAATGCTCAGCTGCTGAGCTATCCCTGCCCAGTGCAGGACTCCCTTAAAGTTGTTGGCAGATTTGTGTGTGTTGGCAATCTGTGACTTTCTGAGAGGAGGCCGCTGGGAGAGAGCTGGATGTCTGGATTGGGAGGGTGGCCAACATGGAGGTGGTGGGGGAGCCATGTGTGTGTTGGAGAGGGGAGGGGAGGGTTATGGATGAGTGTAGACTGAGAACAGAGCCTCAGATGATCCTGGGTAAACGAATGAAAGGCCCGAGAGAAAGAGAATCCAGAAAGAGCCAGAAAGATGAGGCAGAAAACCAAGTAAGTGTGTTTTATAACAACCAAGAGAAATGGGAGGTTCATAAAGAGGGAGCAAATAACAGGTCCGGGCAGGTAAGACAGAGGCCTAAAAAGCGTCACTAGATGTGCGAAACAAAGGCCCGTGGTATCGTTCCCTGTGCTGCTGCAGCTGGGGACCAGATGGAGTGGGCTGAGGACACATGCAGGGAGGAGTGGGCGGCCCGTGCCAACTGCGCTGTCACAGAAGTCTGGCTTCAGGGGCCAGGATGCTTGCTGGGAGCTGGGTGCAGGATCACAAGGCCTGTTTGTCCTGTGCTGTGGTGACAGACAGGCTGGTGGAGAGAAGCCAGGACAGGGCACAGATGAAGGCTCAGTAAGGAGAGGGGAGAGTGATGCAGCAATGGCCTGAGACATTTTAGGTGCCTGGTCCTGGAGAAGGCAGGAGGTGACGACCACGCCCCCTGGTTCGCTGCCTCAGAGGCTGACGGTTGAGGTCATTCAAATAAGTCCCGGAACCGCAACTTTCCTCATGGAGTAGGAGAGCAGTCAGCTGCTAAGAGGGCTTGGTCTAGGGGTGGGGTGAATTGTGGAGGGGCGAGGGGAGGCGCTGACAGGGGTGAGGAAGCAGCGGAGGCCCAGGTGCGATTAGAAACACGTTTGTAGCTCCACCAGCCTTCTGGTGTGGGTGTGCTCCCCAGCAGTAGAGAGCCACGGGCCCCACTCCACCAGCCAGGTCCTTCCCCAGCCCCGCGCTTCCTACCTGTCCCCTGTCCCTTTAGGAACCAGCGCCAGGCTGAGCTGTGTGCGTGTCTTACAAAGAGCCCTGTCAATACTCCGTTGCTTGAAATGAGTTCAGTCTCATTTGAAATGTCTCGTTATGTTGATCCAAAATCTGCTTTCTAGACACTCTGTGTTTTGGGATTCCAACAAGTGCCACAAAACTGTTTTCATTCGACCTTCCAAAGTCAGACCCATCTACGTTTGAATCCTGTTTCTGGCCCTGGCTAACTGTATGATCCTCTGGCAGAGTTTTTCTCAACTGTAAATTCCCCCATTTCCTCAACTGTAAAATCATAATAATACCTTAGGAGGTTTTTGAAGGATTAAATGCAAAAGTGTATAAAGCATTCTGCATGGTGTGTGGCACGCAGAATGAATATATGATCTCCATAATAACAAAGTATTAATGACAGTGCTAAATGTTAATCTTATTAATGTTAATACATTTTTTAAAGTATTTATTTTATTGTTTGAAAGAAGATGAGAGAGAGAGAGAGAAGGGGAAAGGCCCAGAGCAGTCTCCATTGTTTCACATCATTAATTGTGACATAATTTCATTCCACACAGGTGCATGTGGGGTTGTGTGGGGCGAGAACCAAACCTGGGGTTCTCTGGAATGGGAGTTGAGAATCTTCACCGCCATTCCAGCGGTTACCAGCTGCACCACAGTTCGGCATATGGGTTTGCACGGGCCAGGCCAGGGTTCCATCCCTGCACCTTTGAGTTGCAAGGCTCAACCTGTTGAACTATCCAGGCATCTCCTTATTAATGTTAATATTAATTCTAATTACAGCTCTTCCAATATTTAAAGTCTGCTATGTTTCCATTAAACTCTTTTTTTCCAGCTTAAAGATCCTCAGTTCTTATAACATTTCCTCCTGGGCCAAGGTTCAAACAGCAGCTCTGTTGGAATAGTGAGTCCCTTGTCCCCAGAGGAATTCAAGCAGAACATGGAGAGTCATTCAGCAGTGATGTTGTAGAGGGACTTGAACTTCTGTTGGACGCTCCAGCTGGAAAACCCTTTACAATCCTATGCCCTTTCAACCTTCCAATTTAAAAATCAAGATCAGGAAATAAAGTGTGTCATTAGTGCTACTCCATATCAACAGTTACCATCGTGAAGGCCAGGGTTTTAACAGGAATACCTGTCTTCTCAACTCTAAAACTAGAGGAGAGGATCTGATTAATTCACAAAACCTCAACAGCATCATGCTTGATTCCAAGGGCTGGAAAGATGTGTAAAGTGTTAGTTTTCTTGATAAAAATAATAGCAACACTTGTATGGTGCTTATTCTGTAAGCTCTGTGCATTTCACATGTATTCATTTCTTAGTCTTCCTAAGACCTGTGAGGAAAGTCCTGCTCTTACCCTCACTTGACAGAGGGAAAGTGAGGCTCAGGAGGTTAAGTGACATGCCTAAGGCCACAGGGCTGGGTGAGTGGGAGCAGGGCTAGAACTGAGGCCATCTGGTTACAGAGTCCTTTTTAAAAAAAGATTTATTTTATTGTTTGAAAGAAGGTGAGAGAGAGAATGAGAGAGACAGAAGGGGGGAGGGCCCAGAGCAGTCTCCATAGCTGCACATCATCCATTTTTTTTTTGACATAGTTTCATGCTAAACAGGTGAATGTGGGGCCATGCAGGGTGGAACAGAACTGGGGGACTCCCTCATGGGAGGGCAGAACACTCACCACCATCCTGGCTGTTACCAGCTGTGCCACAGTTCAGCATGTGGATTTGCATGGGCCGGGACGGGGATTCGATCCCGGACCTCGCGGCTGCAAGGCAAGTGCTTAACCTGTTGAACTATCCTGGAATTCCTACAACATCCCCTTTTGATCCCTAAACCATACTGCCTGTCTGCTGAGGCTGGAAACCACACACATTTCACTTGGAGTTTCTATACCATTTCCCAGAACTCCAGCCACTTAAACTCATTTTGTAGATGGAAAGGAGTCTTTGAAATCACTTAGTCCAGCCCCAATCTTATGGATGATGACCCCGGGACCCCGGTGAATGTGGAGACTTACCCTGTGCTCAGGTCTTTGGTTAGAAGCACCGCAGCTTTTCAGCCACCACGCTGTTCATCCTCACCAGTTTTCATGGGGGTTAGACTCTGCCCTGAGCGGGTACCATGCCCTTCTCTGGCTTTGATGGATGCTGGCAGAGAACATGGGGCACTGTGTCCTCATCACAGACACTGATGTTTCAGGGCCACAGTCAACAGGCTTAGTCTGAGCCTTTGAAGAGGCATGAACTCAGTCCCTGTGAGTCCAATGAAGGTCCGGTTAACTGGATACCTTAACTCAAAAGCGAGGCCCTTCCAGGCCAGACCTGATCTGCCTCACCTCCATCTGTTTGTGCTGAGATCAAACAAACAACTTCTCCACTAGGGAAGTGTTAGGAGCACACGGGGAATTCTTTACCAGGGACAGGACTTGATTGAGAACAACTCCGGATGACTGATTATGACTTCAAGGGGGATTTGCTCCAGCATTGGAAGGGGGACTTCTCTCATGTAAACTGGGCCATCTCACAGCTCTGAGTCTGAAAATTTAATTAGCTCCATAGATAGTTAGATGCTACAGAAGCCAGTGTGGCATGTCAAATAGACAGTTTTAACGGTTGTCGGGTGGGAAGCCATAACGACCCACGTGCGTGGGGAGCAGACGTCGCAGCTGTTGAGAGGCTGCCGCTGAGCGGGCTCTCTGGAGTTGCCACCAGAAACCCTCTTAGACTCTCACCAGGTTTTTCCTTTCGTTTGATTTCAGAAAGTTCTTCAGTTCAGTGCTCACAATTTAAAAAATTAATTTTATTCACATAACACTTTGGGGGAATTTAAAAAAACATACACAAAGACAGAGAAACGAGTAATGAAGCCCCATGCACTCAGCACCCAGCTTCAGCCATTGTTCACGCTGTTCCACTGTGGTTTCATCTAACCTTCTCCGCCGAATAATGTTCCTGTTCTTTCAATTACTCTTGTTTCTTACGGGTTCATCGCGGGCCTCCTTTGCTGTGTGTTGAGCCTCTCTCACGTGTCTAGTGAGCTCTTTGTCACTTCTATTTATGAGGAGCCGTGGCTTTGTGTGGGCAGTTGGCAGATGCGTCCCCTGGGGGGTCTGGGGGGTCTGGGGGTCTGTCCCACGCCAGGCTTCATCATGCACAGGAAAGATGCTGCGGCTTCTTATGAGGAGCCCAGAACCGGCAGACACCATGCAGGCCTCGCCCCCTGGGACTGGACTGTGGTCCCCCACCCCGTCCCCAGCTCACTGGCAAGAGAGGGGAGGGTCCCTCCCCCTGTGGCAGGGGGTTGTGGGGTCCCGCCCTCCTATTTCCTCTTCCCGCTACCAGAGGTCTGCAAGCTCTTCTCTGCTCCTCCAGGAGGCCCACCCTCACCCAAGGGCGCGCCTCAGGCCAGGGGACCTGTGCCTGCAGGTGCTGGTGGTGCTTGGCTTTGGGCTGAGCTCCTCTTTGGCCTCTGCACATCTGGGCCAGACATTTCCCCTGCGTGGGGTCTTTGGTCCACACCCGTTAAACTGAAAGCGGCCCCTCCGCTTTCTTTTCAAAGATTTATTTCTATTGTTTTTGATAGAGACAGAGAGAAGGGGAGGGCCCAGAGCCATCTCCATAGTTGCACGTCATCAGTTTTCAACATGGTTTCATTCCACACAGGTGGGTGGGGGCCGTGCAGGGTGGGAACGGGGCTGGGGGCCTCCCGCATGGGAAGCTCACCCCAGTTCAGCATATGGGTCCACACCAGCCGGGATTCGATCCTCGGTCCCCGGGGCTGCAAGATGTGCATTTACCTTCCATCATTATCAAGCTTATTATTATGTTATATTTATATTTATATTTATGTTATATTTATGTTATGTTTACTTGTCTGTTCATTTTTGCTGGGGTGTTTTAAATGGAATTCCAGACAACATATTATCTCACCTGTAAATGCTTCAGGATTTATCTCTAACCAATAGGAACTTTAATGAAAACATAACATGATACTGTTGTCACACCCTAACCTGACCAAAACCTCCTTAACATCACCTAATAGCCTGCTGTTAAGGTATAATTATATATTCGGATTCAATTGTTGCCCAGTTGGTTCAATGTCCCCCAATTATCTCAAAAAATGCCTTTTTAAAGTTAGTTTGCTTGAATAAAATTCAAAGCTTTACACATTACATTTCTTAAATACCATTAATTCTCTCACAATTCCCCTCCCCACTCCATTTATTTGTTCAAAAACGGAGTCATTTGTTCTATAGTTTTCCTCACTCTGGGTTTGGCTTTATGGTGTCACTTAACATGATCTGTTGTCTCTATGTTTCCCATAAAATCAAGTCTAGAGAGAGACTTGATTGGAGTCAGGTTCAAATTTTTATTTTATTTTTATTTTTAAAAAAGATTTATTTTATTGTTTTTGACAGAGACAGAGAAAGACAGAGAGAAGGGGGAGGGCCCAGAGCAGTCTCCACAGTTGTACGTCATCAGTTTTTGACATGGTTTTGCTCCACACAGGTGGGTGGGCGCCACGCAGGGCAGGGACTGGGCTGGGGGCCTCCCACATGGAGGCATGCCCCCTTGAGCCAGGGGCCGAACTGGGGGGTGAGAACAGAACTGGGGGCCTCCTGCACGGGAAGCACACCCCAGTTCAGCACATGGGTCCACACAGGCCAGGGCCAGGATTTGATCCTCGGTCCCCAGGGCTGCAAAGCAAGCGCTTAACTCACTGAGCCATCCTGGCTTCTCTATTTTTTATTTTTTAAAGATTAATTTATTGTTTGAGAGAAGATGAGAGAGAGAGAAAGACAAAGAGAGCGAGACAGAGAGAAGGGGGAGGGTTCAGAGCAGTCTCCATAGTTGTACGTCATTGGTTTTCTATGTAGTTTCATTCCACAGGTGGGCACGAGGCTACACAGGGCAGGAACCGGCCAGGGGCCTCCCACATAGGAAGCTTGCACAGGTGAGAACTGAATTGGGGGCACACTCCAGTTCAGCATATGGATCTACATGGGCCAGGGCTAGGATTTGATCCTTGGACCCCAGGGCTGCAAAATGAGTGCTCAACACTAAGCCTTCCCAGTACCCGGTCCCCTTTTTCTTTTTTTGCAAAAGTTCTTCATGGTCAGTTCTGGGCTTTTGCTATTGTGTCATTGACTCAGCCTTAGAGAAATTCAGATTGATCAGGGGCTTCAGGTGATGTTGATTCCCTGTGTTTTCTGGCCTTTGTGAACTGGTGTATTCATTCAGGAAGTCTTGCTTTACATTGAAGCTAAGACTAGAGCATCACTACCAAGCCCAAATCTATTCAACTAGAAAATCAATGTGAGTTTTTTAATTAATTAATTAATTGATTTTTTTATTGTTTGATTATTTTCCTTCATTTTCCCTTCCCTTCCTTCCTCTCTTGGTGAGTTTAGATAGATGAGATAAAGAGCATTTTCACAGAAAGTCTGAATATTTTAATTTCTCATGTCTTGTCCCACGGGTCAAGTTGACATTTGCTGAGCATATCCATGTGCCTGCTTCATACAAAACATATTTTATGTGTGATCTTGCTGGGTCCCCATGACAGCCTGTGATCTAGGGTAGTCTCTCTAGCCCCATTTTGCAGATGGAGAGATTCAGACTCTTGAGCCGCGTTCCTAGCACCATGTAATAGGATCTCCCAAAGATATGCTGGGAGCTCTACTGGGTTTAACAAGAATGTCCACTCTTGGGTGTAAGGCCCTAGCTGGAGGTGGTTAGCGCTATGGAGTCAATGAGTTGGACAGGGTACCCAGTACTGAGCAGGCACCTCATAATAAATATTTGTTGTTAAATAAATAAATAAAAATATATTAAATATTTGTTGAATGAATGAAACAAGTTACTTAGCCTTTTTCTTTTTTTAAGATTTAATTTATTGCTTGAGAGAAGGGGAGAGAGAGAGAGATTGAAAGAGAGAGAGAGAGAGAGCAGTCTCCATAGTTGTGCATCATTAGTTGTGGCATGGTTTCATTCCACACAGGCTGTGGGCCTTGCGGGGCAGGAACCGAACTGGGGGCCTCCTGCATGGGAGGCAAGAACCTTCACTGCTGCTGAGCCAGCCCAGGAGTTACCAGCAGAACCGCAGTTCAGCATATGGGGTTTGCATGGACGGGGCCAGGAATCAATCCCAAGACCTCATGATTGCCAGGCAAGTGCTCAACCTGCTGGTCTATCCTGGCATCCCCTAGTTAGTCTTTTTGACCCTTAATTTCCTTATTTTTTAAAAAAGGGAGATGAAAGAAGATCTTTGCAAGGTTGTTATAAGAGTCATTGAGATGCTAACCACAGCTGGCACAAAGCAGGCGCTTGGTCACTGGAAAGTCATGTGAAAAATCGAAGAAAGCAGATAACCCCAATTATCCCAAATTTATCTTTAGAAGTACATTATCTGATTTAGGTAAAGTTTCATTTTCCTCATTTTGTTTCGTCTTGTCTAATACCACTGAACGCCTGGTCTATGGAACACTAAGTTCTTTCAGATGATCTGTGAGTTCGTGGTTCTGGCCAAAGAGCATAATAAATGCTCTGCGACGGCTTGCAGTAAAGAAAGCAAATTCACTGAAAGGATCCCAGATATTTAATCATGGAAACCCCCTTCCAAGTAATAATCATTGAAGTCCTACAAAATTATTTTGTCAACCACCCCTGGGGAATGCTGGTGTGGGCAGAGAATAAAGATAGTTTGCATCCCCTCATGTCTCCACTAAGGAATGTAATGGACCCACCCAGTCACCAGCAGGGTAAGCTCTAGGACACAGGGAGCCCCGGTTCAAGTTGGCCCCCCACAATCTACGAAGCAGGTGGGAGAGACAGGCTGCATGTGTGTAAAGGGTGAGAAAAGATGAGAGTGTTTCTAGTACTGGAATCGCCTCCCTAAAAGCTGCCACCTTCCTAGTAGCAGGAAGCCTACTGATCTAGGACTGTCTGGTTTTAATTATTTCAATTTATCTCTTTGCAATTGACTTTTTCTCTGTTGGGTGCCCAAGTCTCTGGCTCTGATCCATGAGATAGGAGCTAGAAACATCTGAGAATATCACAAAGGAAAACGATGACCTGCTCCTGATGAGGCAGCTTCTGCAGAAGTGCTGCTTGGCCACTTGTTCTCTTCTCTCTGTAAGAATCCTGTTGTTGACAGTGATTCTCTGTCATGTGGAAAAAAGCACCAGCAACAGTTAAACAAGTGATAATGATTTGATGTGAGGGAGCAGCCATTAGAATAACTCCATCATAATTTTTTTTTTTCCCACATCAGGATAACATTTGTATTATTATTTACATGCTATATTTTTAAAAATCATCTCAGGTTTTTTAACATACAAATATATTTAAATGGAAATTGATAGTACTTTATAAACAGAAAGCCAGTATCACTCACCATAAAAAAGGAAATTTTAAAATGACAATAAAAATAAAATAGCCTGTTGACTTTAAAACATTAAAAGGATTAAAAGAGAACAATGAAAAGTAAATATAATCTAATGAATTTAAAAAAACGCATACCTAATCAAGATACTTGTTCCATTTGTTAATAAACCTAAGTTTTATATTAAAAAAAATTCCCAGTTGGAAAGGGCAGAAGAGGGCAATTTAACACGAGCTCTCAAAATCACAAATGCAAATGCCCCTCAACCCTGCCATCCTCCTTCTAGGGGTTGATCTTACAGGTGCACACTCAACTTGCCACCTCAAGAGGGTACAAAGCTGTTTATTACAGCACTGTCTATATTGCAAAAGATTGAAAACAACTAAAAGATTGGAGACCTCCTAAATGTCCTTTGGGACAAGTGAGGTTAAATACTATATGATGTATACCATGCGATGGAATACTATGCAGGCACAAAAAAGAACGGCACAGCTCTTCATGTATCAACATAAATGATCTCAAGGACATTTTTAAAAAAGACTTATTTTATTTGAGAGAGAGAAAGAAGGGGGAGGGCCCAGAGCAGTCTCCATGGTTGTACATAATCTGTTTCGACATAATTTCACTCCACACAGGTGGATGTGGGCTGCATGAAGTGGAAACTGAACCAGGAACCTCCCACATGGGAGGTACACCCCAATTCAGCATGTGGGTTTGCACAGGTTAGGGCCAGGATTCAATCCCCGGACCTTGCGGTTGCAAGGCAAGTGCCCAACCTGTTGAGCCATCCCGGCATCCCCGCAAGGACATTTTTCTTTTTTTTTAAAGATTTATTTTTCTTGTTTTTGACAGAGAGAGAGAGATACAGAGACAGAGACAGAGAAGGGGGAGGGCCCAGAACAGTCTCCATAGTTGCACATCATCAGTTTTTCCACATAGTTTTATTCCACAGGTGGGAGTGGGGCTGCACAGGGCAGGAACTGAGCCAGGGTCTCACCCCGGTGAGAACTGAACTGGGGGCACTCCCCAATTCAGCATATGGGTCCACACGGGCCAGGGCCAGGGCCGGGATTCTATCCTCGTTCCCCGGGGCCGCAAAGTGAGCGCTCAGCCCACTGAGCCATCCCAGCTTCCCCCTATTTTTCTTTTTAATGAAAGAAAAAAAAAAAGCAAGATATAGAACAGTGTGTATAATGAAGATAAAAAATAAAATAAAACAAATATATATACTTGCTCTTATATGCATAAAACAAATCTAGAATGACAATATGGATAACATCACTTGCTTCTGAGGAGGAGACTTATGTGAGTGGAAAGCAAATGTAGAAGTAGGGACATTTTTCACTGTATACCTTTTGTTTTGTAAGTTTTGCTTTTGAAGTAAGTTGTGGTAGACAGAATAATGACCTTGGGACCTGTGAATATGTTATGATAGGGAAGAATTAATATTGCAGATGGTCAGTTAGCTGACCTTAAAATAAAGAGATTATCCTGGATTATCTAAGTGTGCCTGGTGCAATCACAAGGGTCTATACATATAAAAGAGAGAGACTAGCAAATCAGTGCCAGAGTCAGAAAGAAGACTGAAGATGCTGTGCTTCTGGTTTGAAGATGGAGGATGGAGGCTGAGAGCCAAGAAATGCAGGCAGCCTTTTACAGGGGCATCCAACCTTAAGGCTTCCCTGGGCCACATTGGAAGAAGAATTGTCTTGGGCCACACATCAAACACACTAACGCTAATGATAGTTGAGCTAAAAAAAAAAAACTGCAAAAAATTTGATTATGTCTTAAGAAAGTTTACGGATTTGTGTTGGGCCACATTCAGAGCCGTCCTGGGCCGCACACGGGGCTCTCTGAGCCTCCAGAAGGAACATGGCCCCAACTGTACTTTGATTTCAGCCCCACGAAGCCCGTGTCAAACGCTGACCTCCAGAACTGTACGATAATAAATTTGTGTTGTTTTAAGCCACTAGGTTTGTGGCAATTGGTTGCAGCAACAATAAGTCAACACTTACTTAAAATAGAGACATTAATAGTATTTAAAATTGATAGCATAAGGTTTAAAAATTTGGCCTCAGGTACAAGAATTGCTTGGGCTTCCATCCTCACCTTCCCAGGTGTGCAACCTGGGGCAAATTACTGAACTTTTTGTGCCTAAGTTCCACCATCTATAAAATGAAGGTAATAATTTACTTATTTATGGGGAATCCCTACCTCACAGGGTGGTTGAGAGAATTGAGTTAATAATACATGCACGTTCAACAGTGCCTTGCACAAAAATAGTGCTAGTGTTGATGACTACTAGGATTAACTGTCTACTCTAATTGGGCATACAGTCAAAAATATCAAAAACAACAACAACCCACTTTTGTTTTCTGAGAAATAATTTCCACTTAAAATGATTTAAATAACTGTATTTTTTAAAAAAGCACCCCCCAAATTATGATTCAAGAAACCATTTGAGGGTAAGCCGGGATGGCTCAGTGGGTTAAGTGCTCGCTTTGCAGCCCCAGGGACTGAGGATTGAATCCCGGCCCCGGCCCCTGTGGACCCATGTGCTGAACTGGGGAGTGCTTCCCATGCAGGACGCCCCCAGCCCAGTTCATGGCCTGTGTGCCCCCCGCCCACCTGTGTGAAACAAAGCCATGTTGAAAACTGATGATGCACAACTATGGAGACTGCTCTGGGCCCTCCCCCTTCTCTGTCTCTGTCTCTGTAAAAAACAATAAAATGAATCTTAAAAAAAAAAAAAAAGAAAGAAAGAAACCAATGAAGATATCTCCATAATCTGTTCTTCTCAAGAAGTTCTGACGTTCTAATGTTATGTGGTGATGTCTTAAGTGGGGAAATAAAGGTTTCCTTGTTTACTAAGCCACTGCCAGTTTGGGGAAAATACCCATGAGAGTCTTTAAATTGAGTTTTTCCAGTGTCTCTTCCTAACATATTTTCAAATAAGTTAATAATAGTCTTTCAGGCAATGGAAAAAAATCTCAACTCCCCACATGCAAATCTCTGCCCCATTGTATGGTATTTGTTCCCACTGCATGGTATTTGTTCCCACTGCATCTCCTTGTTCTCAGTTGTAGACTATTCACACATTTAGCTTGTAACAAAATACACAGGTGTTCAGATGGGCACATAGAACAATTTGCAAAGCCAGGACCATCCAGGCCTAATATCTCACAAAGGACAAGTTCTCTATGAAAAAAATGGAGTTCCTCTTATAACTTGAATGAACAAAAACTTTTTCAATCAAAACACAATGAGCTTCCGTTTGAAACTGTGGTTCTTGGTTGCCATTGACCATCTCCTCTTCACACAGCAGAGAAAAAAGGCCAGGCATTTAACTGCCTGCTGGTGACATAATTGGCAATGTTATCAGTTTCATTGGGTACTTGTCTTAAATCTTCATGCATATGCTGGAGGGTGACCATTTCATTGTATATGTAAGGGCACAAAACCTTGGTGCAACAGCTTGAATGGGGATGGGTCTTATGTGACCAGCCAGAGCTTCAGCCCATTCATACTCATCCCAAATCCTCACTTGTAGTCTATATACCATGAGGGAGCAGTGAGTTGTCTGTACAAGTTGGCCAAGGTTGGCACATAAAATATCTTCATGGACTTCTTTACTCAGCTCAGAGGTTGTCATACTGACAACCTTAATAGGAAACAGAATGCAGAATATCACCAGGTTTGCCAGTTTGCAGTGACTCATTTATTCTACTTGGTTCTGCTGATAAAAATGGCTGCTTTGTATCCACCGTCATGTGTGTAATTTATGTTACAGAGGTATCTTGTTAATCATTATGCTTGTTTCGTGCTGATCATCATTCGCCACATTTTACTTGTGTGTGTGTCCAGACTGACAATTTGTCCGTAAACTTAGCAGTTCCAGGCTTTGCAATTAAATATAATCATATGCATTTGGTTTATACAGATTTTACACTTTTATTTCTGCTACACTGTGTTCTAGTCCTAACAAATTATTTTGATAGCTTTTATATGGTACTCTCTATATATTTCAAACTAAAGATTGTCAACTTTCAAAAGGGATGTTTTGATTGATTACTGAAAAGGATACACGATTTGTATAGAAATTCAGTGTTTGAGAATCCATTCTAGCAAATGGCTCTGTTTTTCTTTTCATAGCACTTATAACTTTCTAACGTATTATTTACTTGTTTATTATAGTTCTTTTTAATGGTCCATCACTCCTCTCTCCCCTGCTCAGGAATGTGAGCTCCAGGAGGTGGGGATTTTTCTTTTACATCTGTATCCCCAGCACATAAAACAGTGCCTGGCACATGGCAGGTACTCCATCAATCTTTTTTTTTAAGGTTTATTTTATTATTATTTTTGACAAAGACAGAGACTGAGAGAAGGTGGAGGGCCCAGAACAGTCCCCATAGTTGCACATCATCAGCTTTCGACATGGTTTCGTTCACATAGGTGGGCGGGGGGCCGCACAGGGCAGGAGCCAGGCTGGGGGCCCCCGCATGTGAGGGAACCCCCGCATGTGAGGCATCCCCCCTAGAACTAGGGGCCGAAATGGGGGCAAGAACCAAACTGGGGGCCTCCTGCATGGGAAGCACATCCCAATTCAGCATATGGGTCTGCACGGGCCGGGGCTGGGACTTGATCCTCAGTCCCTGAGGCTGCAAAGCGAGAGCCCAGCCCACTGAGCCATCCAGGCTCCCCCATCAATCTTTATAGAGTGAATGAACTGACAGTACAGAGGTAGGATGGGTTTCCAGCAATACAGAAATGGCCTCAAGGACCTAAACTCTTTTTGTCTCTTGGCTCTGCTGTCCTCAATGAGAACTTTGTCCCTGTTTGGTTTCCTTTGTGGTCACAAGATGGCTGCCAGAGACAGGTGGCATTATCTTCTCCACATCTATGAGGAAAGAAAAAGCACTTGATTGAGTCAACTTGGTTCTGGTGCACCCAGTCAAGGGTGACAATATACATGCAAAGAATGGATTAAACTAGTCAGGACCCACCCTTTCCCTAGCAGCCAAGTTGAAGAGTTGGAGTCAGCTTCTCCTGAGCAGGTAGTGGGCTGTGTGGAGGCTGGTGGACACCTAAAGTAAGGAAGTGGCGGGTGGAGAATGGGTGATAGGTAGGAAAACAATGCTATCTGCTGCAACACTATTGATTTTTCAAAATATCAGATAGTTCAGAGGGTAAAGAGAAAAAAATTAATCTTCCTTGCTTCCCTACATCCCAATTGCCAGAAGAAACTTGCGGTTGTGTTTTCTTGAGCATCTACTAAGGGCACAGCACTGGTGAGGGGCATAACACCAGAGCTGCTGGATGTGGGAACTTGGTAACTGAGACTGAAGAAATGGGAAGGAAAAACAAGGGCAATTTTTTGATCCTGGGTATTGGTGTTAAAAAGGTGTCAGACTTTATTTCTTGACAGGGTGAGTCTGAAGTGGCTTCCAAGAGTGAGTATCCTATAATCCAGTCATTTGGTCATTCAACAAATAATCAATAGGACCTACTATGTGCTAGGCACTGGGACACAGCGATGAACAAACCCCACCCTCATGAAACTTACCTTCTATTGGCAGGAGATAAATAACTAAGAGAACATGACTGAAATATGTAGTATATCAGACAGTGATATGTGCTATGAAGAAAAATAAAGCAAGAAAAAAGTTTTATATATTATTTGGGGTTGGGGGTGGAGGCTGCAAATTTCAGTACAGTGATTGAAAAGGGGTTCCTTGAGAAGGTAATATTTGAACAAAACTGGCAGATGAGAGAGCAAGCCTACAGATATTGAGGAAGGGACTCAGTTTTTAAAATGTTAAATTCCAGATTCTTATAGAATACTTAAAAACTTATGTCCTATAACAAAGTAGAAATACATAATAGAGATATGTAGGCGCCCATTGCATCCAGAGTGGGAAAGAGTGGACTACCCTTCTATCACCTGACACAACCAGGGGGCTGACCACTGAAGGGCTGGGGGTGGGGGGACAGGAGAGGGCAAGTTAGCAAGGATTGGAGAGTTCTCGAACAATGGTTCCCCGAGTGCTTCATTAAACTTGAACTTTTAAGTAAACTTTTATAAGGAGGTGTTACTATGTTCTACAAGTTTAGGGCCCTTAAATTTGGTTCATAACACTGGGTAAAATAAACCTTTTCTACCAACCCACAGTTTGAGTGGGGGAGAGGAGACAGTGAAAATATAAAAAGAAAAATATTATAAGAGGTGTACACACACACACACACTATATAGGGGAAGGCCTCCTGCCTGAGGAGTCACCAAGAGGGGACATATGATATGGGAGAGGAAGATGGGGGAATGTTCCAGGCCAACGAAAGAGCATTCTGGGGAGCAGGGAGGAGGGCAGTGGGGTTCCAGTGTGGAGGCACAGAGAGCCACAGGGTAAAGGCCTGTGTTCATGTCTCTCTCCAGGGATGAAAGAGATCGTCCTTGCTTTGGGAATCAGGAACTCTGATGAACATTTCCATCCTGAGCAACTTCATTGGATCAGTATCAGGTGAACATCTGTCCTGAGCAAAGCGCATGCTTGGGGCTGTTATGTCAGAGGTTCAGGAAAGAGACCGGGGCTGGAGAGGAGCGTTGGAAAGTCAATGGTGTGGGGTATATGCAGCAGAGAACGTGATAAGTGGGTAGAGGGGTGTAGGGTGGGGAAAAAAAGGGCAGGATTGTAGCTGGCCCACTCGGGGAATGAGGAAGAGCTGGTCCTCTCCAGAGAGGCTGAGCCCCTGGGCTGGCCTGCTTGTTTTAGTTGGCCTCAGGGAGGGGACGGCTCCTCAGGGCATTGGGTGACTGGACAACTCCCTCCTTTGGAACTCTCTCATCCCAGCCCCCTCCCTGTCTATGGAATCTCAGCCTCTACTCTTCCTCCTATCCTGCTTTGGGACTTCCCTTGATGGAAGCTCTTCCTTTGCTTGAGTATTGGTTATTGATGTTTCCAGAATTCTGTTGTGGGCCTCTTGTTTCGCACTATAGCTCCATTTTCCCCGGGTAACTCCATCCAAGACTACTTTAGGCTCTTCCTGCTCTGGAAAAAAGGAGAGTGAGCAAAAAGAGGAAGGGAGGAAGGCAAGAAGAAAGAAGAAAGGAGTGGGAAAAAGATTCAGAAAATTGCTGCCACCCAAGATACTGCTCCATTAATATCAGTCTCATTGTACTATATTCAAACTTTCTAGGGATTTGAACTTTCATTTCTGAAACGACATTGTAATATCACAATACAGTAGGCTTTTCGTTAACCGGAACTCCAGCAACTGGCAAGATCACAAGCTTGAGAGTGCCGGTTCCTTGAGCTCTGGTTCATGGAGAGTCTACCGGTACTTACATTTATCTGACATCTACCATTCCCCATGGGCGCCAGCTAACTGGCAGTCTACTGGATTGTTTATTAATCAGGGCTCAAAATAGCTAAGGTGTTTCATTTCTTAACCTGCATTTTATTGGGACTGGAAAGTATGCAATTAAGTCCAGTCCTTGAGCGTGGCCATGTCTGGGTCCACTTCTTTGACTCTCTCATTAGGTTGGGTATTGACCAGCACCATCACCTTAGCTCCTCTGGCATTAAGAACCCCTGCCCTGGGTTCTGTGCTCTGTGCCCCTTGTCACTGATAAAGGAGTCTGCAAAGCCACTGAGTCAAGCCTACCCATAGTCCATGCCTGTCTCCTAAATCTCCGAATTTCCTGCCCAAGTGGCCTGGGAGAGCCTCTTTTCTGGGCCAGTCCTCTGGAGGGCCAGTGCTGAGCTCAGGCCTGAGGCGGGCTGGGGGCGTGGCTTGTGGGGCCATGCAGCTGGAGCTCAGCCCTGCCCACTGGTGTGGGCCTGCAGCCCAACAGGCCCTCAGGCTGTGCCAAGCAGGTAGTGGAAGGAGAAGGGCCTGAAGGGAGTCCTGCCCACGCTCCACATTCCAGGGCGCAACTCCAAGGCCCTGGAGTTCTGCACTTGACCCTGGCCTTCCAGGCTGTTAGGAAGTTATTTGTCAAGGTAGGTAGACAAAATATATGCAATTTAACGTTTTGTGGGTTTCGTAATTTGAAAATGCTTAGACATGCAAAATATGGACCTTCGTGCATATTCTTGCCTCAGACCCTGCCCAAGTTAGGGGCCAGGTGCTAAGAGAGAAATGTCACTTTTGCAGTATTTATGCATGGACACGTTTTGACAGAAGTGATAAAGAGGAGGCACAAATTTAGTTTGTGCAATAGAGCACTTCCTCAGCCCATTCAGAGGTGTCGGGAGGAATTTATGCTATGCAATACCATAACTAACAGATACGGCGGTTCCCGCTTCTTCCTCCACTCCAGCCTTTCTCCTTCTGTGGACTCAGTGGTGTCAGGTGTAAAATGGGCAGGCTTCACATCAGCGCCAGAAGAGGTGAAAAGAAATACAAGTATTCCTGACTTAAGGAAATAGTCTCATAAAAATATTTTTTAATTGATTGGGTGATGTTAAAATGCATATAAATATATTCTTTGATAGGAACATTACTTTTCATTGCTATGTACAAGGACTATCTAGAAAGTATCCAGCCATATAATATGAAAAACAGAGGCATTTATGGCTAGATTTATGGCTGGATTATTTTCTTGACAGGTATATAGTGTAAGCATTTGGTTGTATCAATGAGTGAAATCTTTAAAAAACAAACAAACAAAACTACACTCTGGAAGAGCTTTTGTTCTGTGCTTCTGAGAAAGAGCTTCTGGAACAGTGTTCTAGCTGGCCTTATTCTCCCTCAGAAATGACACTGGTTGAAGCTACCACCTGTAAGCTCAAGGGACTTTCAAAGCTTTAGATCCAGCCCTGGGCTCTCTCCGGAGGGGTGCTCCATGAATCCACCTGCCTCGTCAACACCCCCTGCTAGCCTCCAACACTCAACATGGAGAGTCCGTATTAGTCCTGTGGCTGCCATAACAACTTACTACAAACTGAGAGGCCAGAAGTCTAAAGTCAAGGTCACGCTCCCTCTGAAGGTGCCAGGGGAGAATGCTTCCTTGCCTCTTCCAGCTTCTGGTAGCCCCAGGCATTTCTTGGCTTGGACTGAAAGGAATCCCGTCTCTGCTTCCACCTCCACATGGCCTTCTCCCCTCTGCTGTGTGACTCCGTGCCTCAGTTCTCCCTCTGCCTGTCTCATAAAAGCACCTGTCATTGGATTTAGGGCCCACCCTCAATTTAGCATGATCTCATCTCAAGATCCCTAACTTAATTACACTTGTGAATAAGGTCACATTCAAAGGTCCAAGGGTTAGGACGTGGACATATCATTTGTCTAAGTGGACAAACGGCCGTTCAACTCCCTACGTAATTTATTGTGTTCCATCTGGACCAATTCTTTCTGCCATTTCTGTCTGCCTAGGGGTCCCCATGTTTCCAATGTAGACATGGGAAGACATCCTACACCCATCCTCATCCTTTTCCCACATCTAGTCAGTCATCAAGGACTGTCAAGGAACTCCTCACAGCCCTAGAATCCACTCTTTCCCCTATGGTTTCCTCTGCTCCTCTCACCGGCCTTCTTTGTGTTTCTCAAATTCCCACACCAGGGCCTCTTGCTTTTCTCTGGAAGGCTCCATCCCTCAAGCTTCACAGGCAGGTTTGCTGTCTTCAGATTTCTCGGTTCACTACTTCTGAGAGGCTTCTCCTCCCCTTCTGCTTCAAATAGCCTCCCAGTGACTCCATCGTGTCACTCTGCTTTATTCTTCCTAAATCATTTCAAACTATCTGATATTTTTTTGTTTGTTTATTTATAGATTTGTTGTGGACTATCTTTCCCTTACACACACACACACACACACACACACACACACACACACACACATGATATACTCCAAGAGGTCAGAGAATCATGTCTATTTGTTCACCTCTGTACTCCCAGTCTGGAGAACAGCAACTAGAATGGAGTGTTTCATAAAAACGACTGAACAAGTGATCAATGCACTAGGGTCCATCTTTCTTTTCTTTGTTCAGACAACTGCATGGCCTTTAAGTGTCTCAGGTCAAATCTGATCACACGTCTTTTGGGCTTAGAAATGATTCACCAATTCCCACAGGACTGTCCTGGATCTTTGGCTTGGCATTCAAGTAGGCTGACCAGACGTACCATTTTAAATGGGACAGAAAACACGGTACTGTCTTGTTTCAAATAGTATGTATAGTCAGTGCAGTCTCATCAGGCTAAATTCAAGGTGTCAGTAGGCTGTTGTTTTCTATTCCATTTAAAATGGTACGCCTGGTCAGCCTACATTCAAGGCGTGTGGGGAGCTACCCCTGCAGGGCTTCCCAGCTTACCCCCCAACACTTCCCCAAACTTCCCCTCTGCTCACACCTGAGCACTGTTTCACGGCTCTTGTTCTGCCTTTGTACCTGATACCTCCTCTTCTGGCCTCTTCCTCTTCTTTCATCTTGGAGTTTCACTCTGGCTCTTCATTCAAGGCCAAGATTCTGTGTCCCCAACTCCAGGAAGCCTTCTTTGACTCTTGCCTCTGCCACCCCAGTATCACACGTTTCTATTGTATTTTTCATCCAGTCACATCACTTGCTTTCTTCACTGCTGTTTCTATTCAGCTTGACTGCCGGAAGAAGCCTCTGTATGGTCAGGGTCTAGCACATCGTGAGCACTCTAAAACCAGCATCCATTCCACTTCCTCAGCCGCCTGGAAGCTCCCGCTGGCCTGGTCCCAAGCCCTCACTGCAGGGCCACCCACTGGGAGTTTCACTAGCCTGCCATTTGCCTCTAGAATGCCTCCTGGCTTTGCCTCTGAGGCATCTCATTTTCTAGAATTGCTTATCTGGCTTCTGACTCATTGAATTTACCTTAATCCCCTGCATTAATGTGTGTTTAGGCTCTGCAGTTTCCAGGTTCTTGCGAGCATCTTTTCACCTGTTGCCAGGGTCTAGTCTTCACTGAGCCCAAGTGTAGGTGCAGAAATAGGGCCATGGGGTGTCCCAGCATCAAGGAGTTGAATTTCAAAGACTGCAAAAAAGTGAAGCAAAATAAGTTGCAAGAAGTATCAGGGTAGCAATCAAGGCTTCATTAGTGGTCTCTGGGAAGAGGTTTTCAGACATATGATGAGCGAGACCAGATCATAAGAAGCCAGCAGAGAGGGAAGCCGGGATGGCTCAGTGGGTTAAGCGCTCACTTTGCAGCCCCAGAGACCGAGGATTGAATCCTGGCCCCGGCCCGTGCGGACCCATATGCTGAACTGGGGAGTGCCCCCAGTTCAGTTCTCACTGGGGTGAGACCCCGGCCCAGTTCCTGTCCTGTGCAGCCCCACACCCACCTGTGGAATGAAACTATGTGGAAAAACCAATGATGTGCAACTATGGAGACTGTTCTGAGCCCTCCCCCTTCTCTCTGTGTCTGTCTCTGTATCTCTCTCTCTGTCAAAAACAATAAATAAATCTTAAAAAAAAAAAAGTCAGCAGGGGACTGAGTGCTGAAGACAGGGAGGCAGACGGGTGGGTGCTCTTCAGCCCCATGAAAACAGAAAGAGAGAGATGGTGTCTTAATCTGCTTGAGCTGCTGCAACAAAGCACTATCGACTGGGTAGCTCATGAACAACAGACATGTATTTCTCTCAGTTCTGGAGGCTGAAAGTCCAAGATCAGGGTGTCAGCATGGTCGAGCTCTGATGAGAACCCTCTTTTGGGTCGCAGACAACTAACTTCTCCTGCATCCTCACAGGGTAGAGAGCAGAGAGTGTAAGCAAGCTCTCCTGAGACTCTGGAAGGGCACTCATCACACTCAGAAGGGCTCCACCCTCATGACCTCACCTAATCCCAATCACCCCCCAAAGTCATACCTCCTAATACTATCACATCAGGGGGGGAGTACTTCAGCATATGAATTTGGGGAGGGAGGGCAGGGCACAAACATTCAGTCTATAACAGATGGAGGCAGCTCCGGCGGTAGCAAGGTTGAGAGAATTGTGTTGCTGATGCTGGATTATAGCGTCTTGAGCACCTAGCAGATGTTGTCCGTGTTCTCATGGTTCCCCTTACTGTTTCTGCATCACGGTGAAAGGTAAGGGTTTCTCAGCCTCAGCCCTATTGCCATTTGGGGCTGGAGAATTCTTCGGTAGGCTTGGACAGGGGGTGGGAAGGGTGGCTAGCTTGTGTACTGCAGCATGTTGAGCAGCATCCCCTACCCACCCAGCTGTGAAACCAAAAAATCTCCAGACATTGCCAAGTATCCCCAGGGGGACAGAATCACCCTACTTGGGAAGCATAGGTTTTAGGGTATGGGAACCCACTTTGGTAAGCACATGGAGGACTGTGATGTCTGGGAGTTATCAACCCCTTGTCCTCTGCAGGTGTGGGGCGTGAGTACCCCAGCACCTGTACCCCTTTGCTGGAATGTGTTTGGTGATGTTTTCCAGTTTCCCTGTAGGATTCAGCTCCAGGGCTCAGTGCAGTACCTGCTTACCAAGGTGCTTGGAGACGACCTTTTCCCTGTGCCACTTGCTCCCACCCTACCCTCCTCACCTACCATGTCCCTTGCACCTCAGGGTCTGCTTCGAGGAGAATCCACACTACGAAAAGTATCACTGAGGAGAGGAGAAGTATCGAGAAAGATAAATAAGGACATGAATGGAGCAAGGAAATATGCAGCAGCGAGAATACAAGGGAAGAATGATTCTCTGAATTCTATGGAAAAGCAGAGACAATGGGCTGCAGCAGGGTTGTGTTGGGAGGAAGCTGGATCAGGGAGCAGGTTCTTATGGTTTCAACTTCCCCAATAAAATTGGAGATCAGGTCAGCTGCTAAAGGGGTGGAAGAGAAGGGTAGCACTCTCCCCTCTTTCAAGAAAAGTTCAAGATGTGATAGGGTATGGTTGACAACAGGGTTCCATGTTCAAATACTTTGGGGGACATTTGCATGCTATTTGGTGCTTCATAATGTTTATCAGTGATAAGCTATTTTATTGTGAGACCAATTTAACTTTTCTTTTTTAGTCTAGCATTTCCCAAATTTATATAGGAATCCTTTCCTTCCGTACCTTCCTCTAAAACAAAACAAAAATACAAAAATCAGTCAGTAAAAACCCATTCACATCTCAAAGGACAGCTGTAACCCTTGGAACTCATTTCAGGTCCTGCTGTGTGAGGGATTCAACAAGAGTATTCTTGAGCCAGCCTGAAGGAGACAGCTAAGGACAGCTGAATTCCTTAGTGTGCAGAACTAACACAATTCCCCGGTTTGGTTTGGCTTTACCCAGCAGTACACTAACTGACTAGAGCCCATGTGCTCATGGGAGTGCAGGTGGGTGGAAGGATGAGGAAGTTGGGTGTTAGTGACACGGTACAGAATTTGCTGGCCTGGGGCGTGGCTGAGGCCTTCTGACTGAGGCTCTTTTCACTCACTGTCTTCTACAAGGCCTCTGGGGACATGGGGAAAGGGTGGACAATTCTGTGTGCGGTGTCACCAAGGACACATTGAGTCAAAAAGAATAAACCAGAGTTTCCTAGGCAGATAAAAAGAGAAAGAACATTCCAGACAAAGAGAATCAAGGTGCAAAGGTGTGAACGGGCAAAAGAAGGTGGCAGCTTCCAGAACTATTGAGACATTCAGTGGCTGGAGTCAAAAAAATATGGAAGCAGAGATAAATGTGGACAGGAGGTTATGAGGCACATAGCAGGTTTTTCCAACCATGATAAGGAAAAAAGAGCCCTGATAAAGGCTTTATTTATTTGTTTTTGATGTTTTAAAAAAAGGTTATTATAATTTGCTAGATAATCTTTCATTTTGGGATTATACTTTCTCTGTTTTTATTAGTTTCAGGTGTACAAGACAACATAGTGATTAGACCATTATATACTTCACAAAGTAATAACCCTAATAGGTCTATTACCCACCTGGCACCATGCATAGTTATTACAATATTATTGACTATATTCCCTATGCTGTACTTTATATTCCTGTGACTATATTTTTAATTATAGTTGACATTTAATATTACTTTATATTAGTTTCAGGTGTACAGCATAGTGGTTAGACATTTACATAATTTATAAAGTCATCCCCCTGATAAGTCTAGTGCCCATCTGACACTATCCATAATTATTACAATATTATTGACTATATCCCCAATCCTGTACTTCATTTGTATCCCTGTGACTATTTTGTAACTACCAATTTGTACTTCTTAATCCCTTCACCTTTCTCAACCAGCCCCCAGCTCCCCTCCCATCTAGTAACAATCAGGCTGTGCTCTCTATCTATGGGTCTGCTTCTACTTTGTTTGTTTGTTTATTTTGTTTTGATTCCACATATAAGTGAGATCATATGGTATGTGTCTTTCTTGATCTGACTTATTTTACTTAGCATAATACCCTCTAGGTCCATTTATGTTGTCACAAACAGTTAAGATTTCATTCATTTTACAGCAGAGTAATATTCCATTGTATATGTGTACCACATGTTCTTTATACAGTCATCTATTGATGGGCATTTTGGTTGTTTTCACATCTTGGCTATTGCAAATAGCACTGCAGTAAACATAGGAGTGCATGTATCTTTTCCAATTAGTGTTTTGAATTTCTTTGCATAAATGCCCAGATATAAAATTGCTGGGTCATTAGGTAGTTCTATTTTTAATTTTTGGAGGTGCTTCCATACTGTTTTCCATAATGGGTGCACCAATTTGCAATCCCACCCATAGTACCCAAGGGTTCCCTTTTTTCTACATCTGCACCAACACATGTTTTTTGATTTACTGATGATGGCCATTCTGACAGGCATGACATGATATCTCATTGTGGTATTTAATTTGCATTTCTCTGCGGAGCAGTGCTATTGAACATTTTTTCTTATGTCTATTGGCCATGTGAGTGTCCTCTTTGGAGAAAAGTTTATTCAGGTCTCTGCCCATTTTTAATTGGATTGTTTGGTGTGTGTGTGTGTGTGTGTGTGTGTGTGTGTTGAGTTATATTAGTTTTTTACAGATTTTGGATATGAATCTCTTATCAGATGTATCATTGGCAAATATCTTTTCTCATTCAATAGGATGGTTATTCAGGGTCTTTTATGGTTCCATATAAATTTTAGAATTATTTTGTTCTAATTCTGTGAAATATGTAATTGTTATTTTGATAAAGATTGCATTGAATCTATAGATTGTTTTGGGTAGTATGGAGATTTTAACTATATTAATTTTTCCTATACATGAGCATGGTATATACTTCTATTTATCTGTATCTTCTTTAATTTTTCTCATCAATATCTGATAATTTTCTGAGTACAAGTCTTTCACTTCCTTGATTAAATTTATTCATAGATATTTTATTTATTTTTTGATGCAATTGTAAATGGGATTGTTTTCTTAATTTTTTCTGATAGTTAATTATTGGTGAATAAAATACAACAGATTTCTAATTATTAATTTTGTATCCTACTTTACTAAATTAATGTATCAGTTTTAATAGTTTTTGGTGGACTCCTTAGGGTTCTTTCTATATAGGATCAGATCATCTGCAAATAAGGACAGTTTTACTTCTTCCTTTCCAATTCAGATGTTTTTTATTTCTTTTTCTTGTCTGATTACTGTGGCTAAGACTTCCATTACTATGTTGTACAAACATGGTGAAACTGAGTGTCCCTGTCTTGTTTCTGACTTTAAGAAGAATGTTTTTTAGCTTTTCCCCATTCAGTATGATGTTAGCTGTGGGTTTGTTATATATGGCCTGTATTATGTTGAGATATGTTCCCTTTATTGCCACTTTGCTGAGAGTTTTTATCATAAACGACTGTTGGATTTTATCAAAAACTTTTTCTTCATCTATTGATATGACTGTGTGATTTTTATTTTTCATTTTGTTTATGTAGTATATCTCATTAATTGATTTGTGGATATTGAACCAATCTTGCATACCACAAATAAATGCCATTTGATCATGATGTATTATCTTTTTAGCATGTTGCTGAATTTGTTTTGCTAAGATTTTGTTGAGGATTCTGGATTTTTGTTCATCTGGGATATCAACTTATAGTTTTTATTTATTTATTTATTTATTTACTTTTAATTTTTAATAGTATTATTTTGGTAATGTTTTTGTCTGGTTTTGGAATCAGGGTAATGATGGCCTGGTAGAATGAATTTAGGAGCTTTCCCTCCTCTTGAATTTTTTGGATTGGTTTGAGAAGAATAGGTGTTAATTCTTTTTTGAATGTTTGGTAAAATTCACCTTTGAAGACATCTGGTTCAGGACCTTTGTTTATTGGGAACTTGCTGAGTACTAATTTGATTTTAGTAGTAGTAATTGGTCAATTTAGATTTTCTGTTTCTTCTTGATGTAGCCTTGGTATATTTCTTCTTTAACTAAAGTTGCATAAGATAAAAATTTTAACAATATTTCTAGGTAGTAGTGGCTTATCTTCTAGTGATTATTAAATTCTAGTTTTATTGTATTGCAATCAAAAGACTATCTACATTCGGTCTGCTTTTTGGAATCTATGAAGATTTTTTGGGACCTAAATCATGGTTAATTTTGGTGAGTTTTCCACAAACACTTGTATTATCAATGTATACAAGGAAAAAAAAGATAAATTAGTTCTACCTCATTATTTATATTATTTGGTTCTTTTATATCCTGTGTATGTGTCCACACAGACTTATTCTCTCATGAATGAGGTTTTGAATTAAATTCTTCTATCTCCAATGAATCTCTGACTATTTCTCTTTGTGGGTCCTGCAGCTTTTACTGGTAAAGTTCAGGATCTTGAGAATACCATGGTCACATTTGCAATTTAGAAAGGAAAACTTAGGCAGCATTGTAGAGGAGGGCTTGAAGGTGGAGACTGAAGGCAGAAGACTAGGAACCCAGGCAGAGGTTGTAGAGAAAAAAAGGAGGTGTTCATGTCACAACTGATGACATACAACTATGGAGACTGCTCTGGGCCCTCCCCCTTCTCTCTGTCTCTCTCCAAAAGTCATCAGCTTGCCAAATCCAGTTCCTATGGACCACTTTCCAAAAGTAACTCCCTTGTCCTTTCTGTGGTATTTCATACCTATGTTTCCTCTTTCCTGATGCTTTCTCCTCCTTGACCCTCTAAGGAGGCTGAGTATATAATTTATTTTCCAAACTGGGCCACTGTTTAAAGTGAAAGGGGGTGCTAATGAATTATTATGTCAGGCTAACTGTCACAAACAAAGACTTTCCCAGGAAAACGCAAACATATGACCTTCCTCCCTCCTTTCCTCCTTCCCTCCCATGCCTCCCTCTCCCTTTTCTGGCTGCTCATCCTGGACTCTTTTATGGGGTCATTTTCCTCCAGCTAATCCTTCAATGTGTTCCAGGTCCCCTCTGCTGCCATGTGACACCTTCTCCCTGTGTGATCTTATCCATCCATTACTCAGTCCCTGCCTGTACAACCCATGTCCTGATTTCTACACTCTCTGTGCAAACGCAACCACTGACCATAAGTCTCTACCTGGATATCCTGGAGGTTGCTCCACATCTACGTCTAAATATAAACTGTTGGGGATGCCAGAATCGCTCAGAAGTTGAGTGTTTGCCTCGAAATCATGAGGTCTGGGATTACCGTAGATTCCCAGCCTCAGCTTGTGCAAACCCCATATGCTGAGGCACACTGGTAACCACTGGGATGGCACAGTGGTGAAGGTTCTCACCTCTCATGCAGGAGGACCCGGGTTCAGTTCTCACCCCACGAGGCCTTATATCCACCTGTGTGGAATGAAACCATGTCACAACTCATGATGTACAACTATGGAGACCGCTCTGGGCTCTCCCCCTTTTCTCTCTCTCTCTCTCTCTCTCTCTCTCTCTCTCTCTCTCTCTCTCTCTCTCTCTCTTTCTAACCTCTGAAACAATAAAATAAATCTTAAAACAACAACAACAACAAAAAGAGCACAGGTCCTAGAGTTATAAGAGCATAGGTCCAAAACCATGCATATTAAGGTAATTATTTAATCTTGCCAAGCCTCAGTTTCCTCACCTGTAAAATGGAGATAAAAGCACCTACTTCATGAGTTGGTTGTGAGGATTAAATGTGACAGTAATGACAATCTTTACAGAGCACCATATGAGCCAGGCACTTTTGTGTGCCTCACATGCATGATTTCATTTAATCCTTGCAACAGCCTACTGAGGCATGTGCCATATTGTGCCTCTTATACAGATGAGGAACCAGAGGCATAGAAAGGTTAGGAACTTTCTCAGGGTCAGTGGCAAAAATAGGATTCAAATTTAGCAAGTCTGGCTTCAGAGACATTTTCTCAAGCACCTCAGAGTTCTGTTGTGTACAAAGTGCTTAAATCAGTATTCAGCACATAATAAGTGTTGAGCAAATTATTTTTTATCTAGTCTGCCACATCATCTACCTAGGAGGAGGCCTAATTTCCTCAGCCTTATTCATTCTATATCTATTAAGTCCTATGAACTACACCTTAAAATGTTAGGCACTTACCCAGAGTTTACCTATTTAACTATTTTCCTATAGTCCAAGTTCATTGCCCAAGATGTCTTAATATTTAAAAGTCAGCTACCAGGTTATCACATATGAATGGAAAGGCCCAAATCTCTGCCTCTCATTAAAAAAAAAAAAAAAATTGTTTGTTTGAGAGAAGATGAGAGAGAGAGAGAGAAGGGGGAGGGCCCAGGGCAGTCTCCATAGTTGTACATCATTTGTTGTGACGTAGTTTCATTCCACACAGGTGGATGTGGGGTCATGCAGGGTGGGAACTGAACCAGAGGCCTCCGCATGGGAGGCGAGAAACTTCACTGTTGACCTAGTTGCACCGCAGTTCAGCATATGGGTTTGTATCAACTAGGGCCAGGAATTGAACCCCAGACCTAGCGATTGTGAGGCAAGTGCTAAACCACGGAACTATCCTGGGACCCCTCTGCCTCTAATTTGAGGCTTTTTCATTCAAGCCACCGTTCTGCTTGCTTTCTTGAAACCTTGCTGCACTGTCCTGAAAACTAGCCCAGGCCTACCTGCGGGAAGATGAGAGACGACACAGCAGAGACGAACCATCTGGCTGAGGCCGCCGTGGCCCACCTGTGTCCAGCGGCTGACCACAGATGTCTGAGTGAGCCTGGCCAAGACCGGAAGAATGACCTAGCTGGGCCCAGACCAAACTCCTGACCTGTGGAAAGATAAGCTAAATCAGTGGTTGTTATTTTCCAGCCACTAAATTGTGTAATGGTTTGTCATGCAGGAAAAGCTAACTGACACACTTAGGAATTGTATTTGTCATCTCAGGCTACCATAACAAGATGCCACAGACTGGGTGGCTGAAATGACAGAAATTAATTTTCTCACAGTTGTAGAGTCTAGAGTCCAAGATCAAGGTGCCAGCAGAGTTGGCTTCTGGCGAGATCTTTCTTCCTGGCTTGCAGATAGCGCCTTCTTGCCGTGTCCTCACATGACCTTTTCTCTGTGTGAGCCCAGAAAGAGAGAGGTCTCTGGTGTCTCTTCTTCTTATAAGGACATCACCCTATCAGATGAGGGCCCCGCCCTATAACCTCATTTAACTTCAGTTACCTCCTTTAAGGCCCTATCTCCAAATACAGCCACATCGGAGGTTAGGATTTCAACATAAGAATTTGAGGGGCACACAATTCAGTGTATAACAGGCATTAATCAAGTGCAAGTAGAAGCCAGGAGAGCTGCTAAGGTCACTAGAAAGGAGTGTGAGAGCGGAGGAGACTCAGATGCTAAGGACAAAGTCAGGGTAACGATAGCGCTCCTGGGCCAGGAGAGTGAAGAGACAGAGAAGGAGAGGTGAGGAAGTACAAGGAGATCCAAGTGAGTGATAAGAAGGCATCGAAACCAAGCTGTCCCTCCACTGTTTTACAAAGAAGGAAAGTCAAGGGCAACAGGCCGAAGTCAAGGACTGAAAAGTGCCAGCCGGTCTTAGACAGGTCCTTGGTGACCCCAAACAATGTCAAAACTATGGTAGGGCTAGAAGCCATATCACAGTGGATGGAGGGGCAAAAGGAACATAAGGAAGAAACAAGCTGAAAAAGAATGCTCCTGAGAAATTTGGATGAGAAGGGACAAGAGAAATTGGGAACATAGAATCAAGAAGTGGTATTTTAGGACAGGAGGGATTTGTGCATCTTTATAGCTGAGAGGAATGGGTTAGAAGTAGGGAAAGGGAGAAGCCGGGATGGTTCAGTGAGTTAAGCATTCGCTTTGCAGCCCCAGGGACTGAGGATCGAATCCTAGCCCTGACCTGTGTGGACCCATATGCTGAACTGGGGTGTGCTTCCCATGTGAGAGGTCCCCAGTTCAGTTCTCACCCTCTGGTTCAGCCCCTGGCTCAAGGGGCAAGCTTCCCATGCGGGAGGCCCCCAGCCCAGTTCCTGCCCTCCACAGCCCCTGCCCACCTGTGTGGAACAAAACCATGTGGAAAACTGATGACGTACAACTATGGAGACTGCTCTGGGCCCTCCCCCTTCTCTCTGTTTTTGTCAAGAACAATAAAATAAATCTTAAAAAGAAAAAAAAAAAAGATGCAGGGAAAGGTTCATAATGCTGGAGCAAGGTCTGCAGGAGGGGGAGGGAGAGGTAGCAATAACTAGCCTTTGTTAGCATTTGCTCCCTGCCAGGCCTGTGCCAAGCTCTGTGTGGCTTATCTTATTTAATCCTGCCATCAACTCTATGCGGTAAAGACAAATATTATCCCATTTTACTGATGAGGAAATTGAGGTACTGAGCAGACTAGGAAATCTTCCCAAGATTACACAACCAGGAAGTGATATAAATGGGATTTGTACCTGGCAACTCGACTCCATAGGCTGGAAGGATTTGACCTGGACGATGCTCCTAAACTAACAGGAAAGCAGTAGGGATGGTGGTAGTGGAATCAGTAGGAAACAAGAATTTGATGGAGATCATGAGATTGCAGTGGCCTCCATTCCCCCCCACCCCCACCCCCAGTAGTAGAAGACAAGGAGCTAAGCCTGAGGTCAGAGGTCGTGGGGCAAGTGATGACGGCCCCATAGTACGTGGGTGACAACCACATGGTGGTGCCACGTTGGGCGTCCGAGTTTTTTGTGATGCCAGTCCTGGGTGGTAGAGCTTCTCGGGCAGTGCTGCAAGACAGGGGAGGGGAGGGCACACCCGCCTCTGCAGCAGGGTGGCAGGCTTGCCAAGGGGGTGCCACCATAGAACTGCAAGAAAGGGTGAAGGGTGGCGGGGAGAGTCCGTGGTCCTCACCCCCGGCTACATTTGCAGGCACAGGAGATCTGAGCCCCATTCTGCAGCAATTGTACCTGACTCTGTGTTCATGGTCCCCAGTGAGGACCCGATTCCACTCTAGCGTGGCGTTCAAGCTGAATGTGGGAGAGTAGGAAGTAAGAGGGGCTGATAGACATACAAAAGTAGGGGGAGGGAGCGGGGGGGGGTTGATGGAACAGGCTCTAAGGAAGTGCTCCTGTCACCAATGGAGACAGACCGCTGGTGGGGAGACACCTCCCGGTTGTGTTGTCCTGCACCGAGGCCTGGGAAGGCTGGAAGAGGGCCAATGTGGGAGGTTTTCATACCCTCTCCCGGATCCACATTCCTGCTGCCAAAATGGAATGGAATTGTCTCAGACTCTTCCCTTTATCCTCAGGATAGAGACCCGGAGGGGCTGAGCTACAGGAGGCCTGAGGAGCTGCCTGAATGGAATTTTCTTCCTGTGTGACTAGCATATGGAAGGAGACCCATCCGGGGGTGACATCAGGAGTGGGGCTGGGGCATCTTCCACTGCTGAAGGACTCTTCAGGGAAAGGAATGTTAGCAAATGGGCTAGGATGACTTCAAATGGGAGAAATGTGTGTTAGTTTTATCCAGTCAGTATTTATTGAGTTCTTAATATGTATCAGATACTATCGGGATAAGACTAGTAATATGATCTTGTTTGGCATTTTGTAAAGCACATTCTCTGGGATAGGAATAGTGTCCTATTTAAAAAAAGGAAAGGAAGGAAGGAAGGAAGGAGAGAGAGAGAGAGAGAGAGAGAGAGAGAGAGAGAGAGAGAGAGAGAAAGAAAGAAAGAAAGAAAGAAAGAAAGAAGGAAAGAAAGAAAGAAGGAAAGAAAGAAAGGAAAGAAAGAAAAGAAAAGAAAGGGAAACTGGGATGGCTCAGCAGGTTGAGGGCTCGCTTTGCAGCCCTGGGGACTGAGGATCAAATCCTGGCCCCGGCCTGTGTGGACCCATGTGCTGAACTGGAGTGTGCTTCCCATGTAGGAGGTCCCCAGTTCAATTTTTGCCCCCTGGTTCAGCCCCTGGCTCTAAGGGAGGCATGTTTCCCATGTGGGAGGCCCCCAGCCCAGCTCCCGCCCTGGGCAGCCCCTGCCCACTGGTGTGGAACGAAACCATGTCAAAAACTGATGCTGTGCAACTATGGAGACTGCTCTGGGCCCTCCCCCTTCTCTCTGTCTCTCTTTGTCTCTGTGTCAAAAACAATAAAATAAATATTAAAAAAAAGAAAAGAAAAGAAAAAGAAAAAACAGTAGTGGGATTCCTAAGTGCAAATAAGTTTGGAAACCACTGGGTTAGAAAGAGTTAAACAGACTTACACTGTAGAATTTTTCAGAGCCTTTAATTTGTCAGTGTGCGTTGAGCCTCCCCAAGAAGTGGGAATGATTAGAGACCTTCTCGAGCATGCTCTCCCACAGAATGAAGGATCCATGGAACATGTTTTGAGAAGTGTAACATGGTGGCGAGGAGCTCAGGTTTGAAGTCACAAGACCAGGCTTCCCACACAGGCTCTGTGTATGACCCTGGGCAAGTTGCTTATGCCCGTTTTCACATCTATAAGCCCGAGCTCGCAGGGTGTCCCTCCTGCAGGTGTGTCAGGATTAAGGAATGCCTGTGAAGCACTGAGTGCAATGTCTGGCACCCAGAAACCACTCATTAAAGGGCACTGGCCTGCTTCAGGAGATCCTTGTGTCTACTCTAAAATTCTGATACCTCAGCCTGAAAAACCCTAATTGGGGGCATGAGTCAGAGCTTCTATTCTCTACTGAGTTGCTTAGAAGCAAGACTCAAATGGCTTTCAAGGCCTGTGACGTGACCAGAGACAGAATAGCCATGGAGGATGGAGGTAGGGGGTGGGATGGGGAGAGGGGTGAGGGGTGATGGTAGGGGTGAGGGTGGGGCTGAGGGGAGGGAGTGGAGAGGGACTGCCCCTTCCATTTCTGCCCATAGAAGATGTTTCAAGGGATCTGCAGTGGGTGGGCTGGATTGGCTTCTTGGAGAAGGTGCTGACCCGGAGGCAGATGGCCAGCCAGCCACCCCTGCCCCCAGAGCCCCAGGACTGTGACTGGCTGGGTGGGCCGTGAGGCTCAGAGCAGCTGCGGACTTGGCCCTGGTCCTGGCCTTGTACTTCCCGGAGGACGCTTCAGGAAGCGCCACAGGCGTCAGCACCTGTAGATAGCAGGGTTGGGGGACTGGAGAAAGGACGGCTCCTCCCAAGTGCACTGTGCCATCTCTTCAAGGCCTCCGAGCAGTGGGAACAGATGATGGCACCATCGTGGGGAAGGAGGCTGAACCAGGAGACATTGAATAAGGACCATGTCTTCACCTGGGACCAGGGCGTCCGCTCCAGCGTCCCTAGGGATGCAATCAGGAGAAACCAGCCCCCACGACTTTTATGACACAGGAGAGCCCCGCCCACGCGCCTGATTATGTCTCCTTTCATCCTCCTGACACCTGCGGGTGGAGGACACCTGTGAGTTACGGGGACCCCCGTTTCACACGACTCAGAGGCCAAACATCCTGCCTAAGTCAGGGCAGCACTGGGATTTGAACCCACACACATTCACTGTCAGGGCTGTAATTAGGAGAGAAGCGCAGGATCCTCAGTTTAAACTTCTGATTTATTGGGGGAAAAAAGAAACATGTATAAATCAGTAGAAGGAATGCTAATCCTACATTTTGTCTTCCTTAGAAGAAAAAAAAGCATGTGCAGAGCCCTAGTGCCTGGAGCTCCGTTGGCTGCCTCTGGCCAAAACCAAACTGGTTTTTCCAGGAGTGTGCCCCCCCTCCCCCATCAGACAGCCCCCCACCCCCTTCTGGCTTCTGGGCTGCCCCTCAGCTCTCTCCTGGTCTCTTTTTCTAGCCAGGGCGGGCCCCTGGGGCTCATGGCCCTGGGCCCAGAGCTGGCCTGGCCTCCTTCCTTGGCAGCGGCTAGACATCTCTGCCGTTTTTGGCCTAGTAAAACTGATTTCTTGCCTGCCCCAGGGAGAGCTTTGATTGGCTTCAGCTGGGATGACCTCACCCTCTCCAGAACTTGGGGGTGTTCCCATTTTCCATGGCTCCACCTTCATCCAAGGGGTTCCCTCTGGCCATCTTTTCTCAAAGGGCCACCCTGCAGCCGCCTGCCTGAGCTTTGGCAGCCCCCAGCCTGGCTTGGGCCAGCAAGTGTGTGCTCTGCCTTGTTCTCTCCCCATCCCAGTGTCCCCCACCCCCATTTTGGCTGCCCCCCGCTTTGCCCAAGACCTTCCTGCTTTCAGATTCTACCCCCACCCCGTCCACAGGCCTCTGCTCTGTCTCCAGGACTCACAGGAAGAGGCGTTATGTAAAAGAATCAGTTACCCTGGGTCAGCCCACCTTTTATATTATCTCATTTACTCTTCACAATAATCCCACAACATAAAGATTATCTCCAGTTTATAGATTAAGAAATGGCGACTTGCAGAGGTGATGTAACCTGCTCATATGGGCAGCGAGTATGGATGGAGTTGGGATCTGGACCTAGGTGTGTGGATCCAGAGACATGACGTGATGTTTGTAGCACTAAGTCGTGCTGGCTGTGCCCCTATGTGTGATCCCCCAGCCACACAGCTGCATCTCCTGGAAGGATCAACAACAAATCCCGGGAGCTCTACCTTCTGAGTATCCCGACTCTGACCACTTCCCGCCGCCAGCACCACCTCCCACCTGCGTTTACTGGAACAAGCTAAGGGGTCTCCTGTTCTTAGCGGCTGGAGTGCTCCTTTAAAAGGTGCCATCTGATCACGTCTCTCCTGTGCTCAGAGCCCTCTGGTGACTCCTGTCTCCCTCGGTCTCAAAGCCAAAGTCCCTATGGTGGCCTAGGAGGTCGTCACACTGGCGATTCCGTGTCCCCCCGCCTCCCATGGTCTCTGATGTTACTTCTTACTGCTCTCCACTCTGTTCTTGTTATGCTGGCCTCCTTGTTAGTCCTTGAACACGCACAGCAAGCTGCTGCCTCAGGGCCTTTGCACTTGCTACTTCTGTTGTCAAAAGGCTCTTCCCCCAAAAGCTTCATGACTCAGTCCCTTTATCTCCTTCAGATTTTGCTCAAATGTCACCTTTTCAGTGAGTCTTTCCCTGCTCACCCGATCTCCTCCATCCTACTTCCAAACCCTCTTGCTCCCTGCTTTCTTCCTCCCCAAAGTATTCTCACCAAATGACATTATTTTACTGATTTATTAGGTAATTGTCTAGAATGTAAGCTTCATGAGATAAAGATTTTTCTGATTTTTTTTTCACTCTCATAGTTCTAGTGTCTAGAACAGTACTTGGCGCACAGTAGATTCTCAGTAAATCCTTGTGGAAGGGAGGGAGAAAGTTGTTAGGCAGCTAATTTGGGATGGTGCCAAACAGCAGGGCGTCTGGGCAGGGCTCTGAACATCCTGGCCGGGCCTGGGAAGAGCCGCAGTTTGGGCCCTATCCCCCAGGCAGAAGTCGTCTTTGGTCCCTTAGTGCCTCCTCTTTGCAGCTTCAGGACCGAAAGTGGACTTGAGTCTCTGGAGCGACCGGTCCCAGCATGAGTTCCCGGGCAGCAGCCTCTGAGAGGATGGAGTTTAGAGTGCAGGAGGTTTCTTATGAGCAGCACCTGAGGGAGGAAGGGAAAGAAGCCAGAGTGGACTGAGAAGTCCAGCCTGTGCTTTGGACCCACAGACAACCTCCGCCAACTGCATGGGAACCCTGGAGCTCAAAGAGCCCCTCAGAATTGCCCCACATGAGGCTGAAACTCCCGGCCTTTATCTCAGCCTAAGCCAGCCCCTGGTGGGGGGCCTGACCTGGGTGTGGTGAGGGGCTCGCCCCAGGTAAGGCACATCCCACAGCTGGGGCAACAAGCCTGTGTTGTTTTTAATGTATTTTTATTTATTTATTTTTATTTTTGACAGAGAGAGAGAGAGAGAGAGA
>PVKE010006430.1:29901-54455 GCA_004027555.1 Craseonycteris thonglongyai | reverse complement strand
CGTCGGAAAATGGCTTACATTGTTTTGCTAAGAGATAGCTTACTTTGAATGATGCAGTAGTTACTGCTTGTGACTTCAACCTTGGCTTTTTCAAAACGCTTTGTTGATTTGTTAATTGAGTTTTAAGATCCCTAACTTTATGTTTTCTCAGTTCAGAATTTGGTGGATAATCTGTTTGATACTTGTTATGTAAAGCTAAACAATGTCTCTCCATATTACCCATTTTAGCAATGACTACCGAGGTAAGGCATATTAAACAACAACATTTATCATCCACCATTGTAAAAAAGTAATCGAGTTCCCATTCTTCATTGAAGTAATAAGTTTTCGATTTTTTTGGCTTACTACTCATGTTCATGTGTATACTAGAATGCAAAGTAATATGACAATTTAAAGAATAAATATTGAATTAAATATTTTCCTAGAAAATTCAAAAACTCATGAACTGCGGCAATTATCTCCGTTACATTGAGAGAAATAATAACAATACTGCATATTACGATCGGGGACAACAATACCAGTATATTAAAATCTAATATAGATATATTCAAATTTACAAGAAGTATGTTAAAGTTACAATATATTTATTACGGTTTACAATACTGACTTCTTAATTTAAATAGAATTATTGTTATTCCTAATATATTTGTAATACCGTCCCTTATTTTTCTCTCAGTGTAATGACCGCAGTTTAGCAATCTGTTAGAATGGCTATAATCCGCAAGACATGGAAGAACAAATGCTGAAGAGGCTGTGGAGAAAAAGGAACCCTCATATACTTCTGGTGGGAATGTAAACTGGTCCAACCATTATGGAAAGCAGTGTGGAGATTACTCAAGAAAGTAGAAATGGAATTGCCATATGACCCAGCAATCCCCACCCCCATCCTCACCCCCAGGTATCTATCCAAAAAACCTAGAAACCTTAATCTGCAAAGGTATCTGTACCCAAATGTGCATCACAGCACTGTTCACTGTGGCCAAGTCATGGAAACAACCAAAGTGTACTTTGATAGATGACTGCATAAAGAAGTTGTGGCACATTTACACAATGGAATACAACTCAGCGAAAAGAAAAAATGAAATATAATCATTTGTGACAACATGGATGGACTTAGAAACCAACTTATTAAGCAAATAAGTCAGATTGAAAGAATCAAGAAACATATGAGCTCACTTATTTGTGGAATATAAAACTGAAAGTAACAAAGAAACAAAAACTCATGGACTGTCAATAATTTAGTGGTTACCTGGGGTAAGGGTGGAAGTGGGTGGCAAAGCTGGGTAGAGTAATTAGAGAGGAGAAATAAAATATATGGTGATGGAAAGAGTGATGATTCTGGTTGGTGAGCATATAATGCAATGTATAGACAATGTAATATAGAATTGTACATCTGGAAACAATATAATTATCAATCAATGTCACCCCAATAAATTTAACAATAAAAAAAACACTCCGGAATTCAATTTATACTATGATACTAAGTGAAAACAATCAAAATAGCACGGTATTTTCAGAAAAACCGATAGACTGATCAATTGTATAGAATCAAGAACACAGAAGTAAATGTACATATATTTGGACAGATAATTTTCAACAGAAGAGCCAAAAACATATAATGGATAAAGAAAATCTCTTCAGGAAATTGTACTGGAAAAATTGGAACACCACAAGCAAAAGATTGAATCTGGACTGTGATCTCTCACTATATACCAAAATTAACTCAAAATGGATCAAAGACTTCCACATAAGACCTGAAACAATAAATTGCACAGAAAAAAACGTTAGTATTAAAATTATAAACCTTAGGTTCAGGGATGAATTTATGAATTTGACCTCACAGGCAAGGGAAGTAGAAGCAAAAATAAATGAATGGGATTATATCAAACTAAAAAGTTTCTGCACAACCAAAGAAACCATCAACAAAGCAAAGAGGCAACCAACCAGATGGTGTAAAATATTTGCAAACAATGTCTCCAGTAAGGAGCTAATATCCAAAATATATGAAGAACTTGTGTGTCTCTGATACACAATAACAATAGCAACAACAAAGAAACAAATAATCAATAAAAAAAAAATGGGCAGAGAACCTGAACAGACACTTCTCACAAGAAGACATTCAAACAGCTGTATAAAAAAATGTTCAACTCACTTGCAATTAGGAAAATACAAATCAAAACCACAGTGAGATATTACCTCACACCTGTTAGAGTGGCTATAATCAACAAGACAAATAACAAGTGTAGGAGAAGCTGTGTAGAAAAAAGATCACTTTTTGTGGGAATGTACATTGAAACAGCCTACTATGGAAAACAGTATGGAGGTTTCTCAAACAATTAACAATAGGATTACCATATTATCCAGCAATCCCTCTTCTGGGTATCTACCTCAAAATAAAATCTGAAAACCTTTGTCTACAAAGATATATGTACCCCAATGTTTATTGTAGCATTGTTCACAGTGGCCAAGACATGGGGACAACCTAAGTGTCCTTTGATAGAGGACAGGATATTGAAGATGTGGTACATGTATAGAATGGGATATTACTCTGACATAAAGATGAAATGATACTATTGCAACAACATATATTGATCTTAAGATCATCATATCAAGGGGAAGCTGCGATGATTCAGAGGGTTAAGAGCTCTCAGTTTGCAGCCCTGCGGACCTAGGATCAAATCCCAGCCCCAGCCCATGTAGACGCATGTGCTGAACTGGGGTGTGCTTCTCATTTGGGAACTTGCAAGTTTGGTTCTCACTGGGGCAAGCCCCTGATGTGTGTGGGGGACCCTGGTTCAGCCCCCATTTTGTGGAAAGCTAACTCTGGGTGGTGAGTACATAATGCACTACATAAATAATGTTTTGTAGAATTGTATACCTGAAACCTATATAAGTTTACTAACCAATGTCACCCCAATAAATTTAATAAAAAAACTTATACACATACACACAAATACCTAAAAAAAACAAATATACTTAAAGTTAAGCAAAATAATTAACTCCAAAAATAATTCGTCATGAATAAAGAGAAAAATCACAGAATTATCAACATTGAGGATGAAAAAAAGAGCTATTTCAATAGATAAAAGAGGGCTTTGTGAACAATTTTTGCCAATACATTTAACATTTCAGAAGACATGTACTAATTCTATCAGTAACCTAACTTTCTCTAACACAAGGAGAAAGAATATATCTGAATACTTATTTAAAAATTAGATTCATAAGTAAGAAAAAATGCATGTTCACAAAGAAAATTTTAAGTTCATATCACTTCATTTCTAAATTCTAAAAAAAAAAACTTGGGGAAGCCGGGATGGCTCAGTGGGTTAAGCGCTCACTTTGCAGCGCCGGGGACCAGGGATCGAATCCCGACCCCGGCCCGTGCGGAACCGTGTGCTGAACTGAGAGCTCCCCCGGTTCAGTTCTCTCTCTGTCTCTGTATCTCTCTCTCTTTCTGTCAAAAAACAATAAAAAAAAATAATAATAATAAATAAATAAATAAAAATTTTAAAAAAACAAAAAAAAAACAAAAAAACTTAAGGTAGAAATATTCACAACATCTCTTTAAAAAATAGAAAAAGAGATAACATTTTCCAATTTATTTTATGAGACCAATGTGTATCTAATACAAAACCTGACAATAAATTACAAAAAAGAAAATTGCAGACAGATATTTACTTTGTTGATGAAAAAATCTTAAAGAAATGCTGACAAATCAATTCAGCAAAATATAAAAAAGGGTAATACATCATGACCAAATAAGGCATATTCCATAAATATATTTGTTTCAACAGTGGAAAAACACTAACTTTAATTCATAACATTAACAGAAAATGGAGAAACTGATATGAACACCTCAGCTTATAAAATTCAACATCCATAGATACATATCATAAGAATCACAGCAAATTGAGGAAAAATATTCTGAAAACAAATATATATCTACAAAAATCCATTGAATGTAAGCCTTGATATAGAAGATAACTGCAGTTGTTATACTGAATATGAGAACTATATCTAAAATGTGTTTATAGCTTTTATGTATTATACAAAAGAGACAAGGTCACTTAATTGAAAAATGAACCAAAGTCTCAAATAGGCATTTAGAAAAGAAGCTATAAAAATGGCCAACAAACATAAAACTGTGTTAACAATTAACCTAATTAGCAATGATAACATACAAATGAAAGCCAAAATGCAAGGCATCTACAGGTCCATCAAAATGAATAAAAGAAGTAAAAACAAACAAACAAACAAACAAAAAACCAAGGCTTTGATATAAAATGTAATTTTCATACATACCTGGTGGGAATACAAATGAATACAACAATCTTGGAAAACTCTTTGGAAATGTATACTAAAGCATATTTTGTGATGAGTCAACTTCACTCTAGTAATATATTCAATGAAAATTCACTACATATGTTCAACAACTGACATGTACAAGAAATAAAATAGTCAAATATGCTTTTAATAGCAACAACTATAAATGAACCAAATGTTAAAAGTAAAATGTAAAAACAAGTGGTGGTATACTCTTATTCATTCAGTGTATAATATATGCCAATGAGGAAAAAAGAAACTAGCGCTATTTACAACATGTTTGGATCTAATAATCATCATATTAAAAGAACTCAAACATATAAAGTACATGTTGATTCATTCAATTTATATACAGTACAAAAACAGACAAAAGTGAATCATGGTATTAGAAGTAATAATCATCAGAGGGCAGTGTGGGGGTTTTGACGGTTGTGCATTTGATTTCTTGATCTGGATATAAGTGCTAATAACACTGGTTTGTTTACTTGATTGTTAGTTGAGCTGTATGCCTATGATTTGTAGAAATAAATATATGTATATATAACTTCAAATAGAAATTCACTTAGGATGTGTATGTGAATCTTCCTGTTCATTAGGTGTTTCTTCAACCTTGGCCTTTTGAAGTGATTCTGCTTTTTTGTTTGTTTGTTTTTAGCCTCAATGCAGTGTCAAACTGACTTGTAACCACTTACTGCATACATTTACAAGTCAAGACTGCCCACATTTAACAGCGCACAACACGGACCTTCCTCAACCACCTTTGCTCTCACAGCCACCTGCCTCTTTCATGCAGGGGTCTCCTCGCGCTTCCAACTGCCTTCTAGCCAAGCCAACTGCCATTATTCTGCCTGGTATCTGGCACATCAAGCCATGCTGTGCCTTTTGTTTCTACTCATTGGGCTCATTGGGCTCCGAACAGAAAATAGTAAGTACAAAACCTCCTCTGACCAGTCAGTAATATCAGCTGTCCTCTGGGTTTCCCTCTGAGAGTATGGTTAGCCCTGCGAAAGAGCTTTCTTGTGGGGGGCTCCAATTCTGGCGACCACTCTCACATTACCACCTTCTCCAGCCAATATCCACATTGGATGCAAGGGGACTTTCCCACTCATCCTGGGACTATAGAAAAGATGGGAGGTGCCATGCGTGGCTTCAGTGATGCTTCAGAATCAGTGTTTTATACACTGCTCTGCATATTTGATGTCTGGGCACTGCAGTTGGAAGGACAAAAGGACCCGAGTTTATCTGTATTGAGAATGTTTGGTCCTATTGCCTAAAGCAATATACCTGTTTAAGAGACTGTGGATTGAGGCTATTTGAAAAGACAGTAAAAATAAGTGGTAATATCAAGTGTCATAAATTTAAATGAAGAAATAATGAAGGAAGCTATGAGGTGTTGGGTGTTACTCTAATAAAACATTTTACACCTTGCAGATTCTCACAGACTACGTGTGCAAATTACAATTCCAGAGAAAATACGCTCACTATCAAGCGAAGGAGTTGAATCACATGTAATTAAGCGCAAACATCTTTCACAATCTGAAAATCTCATGACTATTTTGTCCCTAAAAGTAAAGCTGTCCTTTGTCACTCATGCACACTTGCTGAATTTTATATTTAAACCCAATTTTTTATAAGAAAGCCCTTTTGTAATTGGACCAATATTGACAATGTTTCACAGACATATGGTACAGTGATATTTATTATCAAAATTCCAAACCCCATCATCTAAATTTTTGTTACCTTCTTGAGTGTTTGTATAATCATTGACCTGATCCATGTAAAGATTCTCTACTCACTCACTCACTCACTCACTCACCAGGCTATATTTGGAGGAAATTGTTATTGTTGTTGAATAAGTTTATGGTTTCCTTATGTGAGATGGTCATTTGATTTAATGAAATGTTATGTGAATGACTTTTGCATTTTGATTTCAAATATGTTGATTATTAATAATGTTTTTATGCTGTTTTAGTTCATCTTGGTTCAGGTTATTAGTTTTTCTTTGAATTAGAGATATTTGTCTTTTGTTTACTAGTTTCTAGAATCATTCCTAAAGAAATGAAATGTGTTTTATTGGTATATCCTCCCCTAATTTTTTTTTTGGTTGGGTAGTTAATGTTCTGGTGACTTGAATGCAAATATTTCCTTAACAACTTTCCACTTGTCACCCTAATACATATGTTACTAACTTAAATTTTTCAATGTATCTTCTAAAAATGCCTATTTATAAAAAGTTTATATTATTTAGAAAAAAAATGAGGTGAGACATTTAACAGTATTTTACAAGGGTTTACTTTTTATGCAAAAAGTATATAATTTCATGGTCATATTAAAAAATACATACAGAATCTATTTAGAGGGACAATATCTTCAACCAGGCACCACCAGATACTATGATAGTAATTCTCATAAGATTGGTAAAAAGAAAAAGAAAAAAAAAATTCACCTGTCCGCAAATGTCAAATTCATGAGGAAAACAATTTGACTATTTTGCTAATGTCTCTCTTTATCCCCAGTGTTTAGAATAAAGCTGCATACATAATAAAGGATTGATAGTATTTTTTGAACCAATAAGGCTATTGTACTTACTAATTCCACAAATGCAACGTATTATATGAAAATGTATGTTTACAATTATTATAATTAATAAAGATCATAGAAGAGATTATTCAACTTAAAAAGACTAGGAGCCCTTTTCAAAAAAATAAATGGAATATCTTGATATGAAAAGCATAAAGTATGAAAGTAAAAAAAAAAAAAAAAAAATTAAGCGTAGACCAGATAGCTGAAAAGACTAAATATTAATACATGCAACATATAAACAGCTGAGAAAAAAAGGAAGATAGATTATAGGCTCGAGTATAGAATATTGAAATTCCTAAAAAAGATAAATAAAAAACCTGAAGAGGTTATATTAAATGTATATTAACTGAGAAACATTAATTTTTTAAATAATCCTCAGATTAGGTATCACAATACAGAATATATAAAAATCAACTAATAACCTGACAGATTGATATCAAATACCAAACAAAAGAAAATATCTTAACAGCACCCAGGTATAAAAGAAAATCGACATCAAAATAATCTAAACAATAATAGACTCTCAAAATCAACAAGGATGAGAAAATAGTGAAATGAAAGCTTCAACTTTCTGAATTTAAATAAATTTGCATTATAGAATCTTTCAAATAAAATATCATTTAGAAATTAAGGTTGTATGAATTATTTTTATATGACAAGGGAAGAAAATAGTTAAAATAATGTACTTCAGAAGGTACAGAAATTGAAACTGGGACAAAAAATAACATTAAAACAGGAACTGGTAATAAAAGAAGTGAATATAACTCAAAACAAAACAAATTGAATATACAACTGTATTTTTCACAAATAAAAATCATAGAAAAAAGTATATAAGTCTCAATCTTATAGGGAATCAAAATAAAATTTAAGAAAAACTCTTCAGCAAAAATGGATTAAATTTAACAGAAATTACATATATTTCAAGTTGGATTTTAAAATATGTAAGTATAAAAGATACACCAAAATTACAAAGAAATAAAGGTCTCACACACACAAAAATAAAAATAAAAATTTTGCAAAACATATTGTAACCTGCAATGAGCTTATGTAACCATATTTTTTTCAGGCAAAAATTGCCTTTAAGGCGACACAAAATAAAAGTATAAAAAGACTCTTTATGGAGATAAAAAAGTGTACACAATAATAACTAGAGCAGAAATTTAAAAAAATGAATAAGAAAATGAATAAATGCACCAGGAAATTTGGAAACCTGGAGGAGATTAACAAATCTGTAGAACAACAAACTCATGGGAAAAGAGGCAATAGGAAAATGCCCAAGAGTTAAAAAAAACATTTTGAATCTGTATATAAAAGTTTCTTTTTAGTAGTAAAACTAATAGTAAACCATAAGTAGGATTTCTATAACTATTATGAGTAAAAGAATGATGGCTACTATGTATGACATTTTCTATTCAGCATTACAATTGATATTATAGCCTACAAGTACAATAAAGAGAAAAAAAATGCAAATATTAAAAATAAGGAGAAATACAGAATGAAAGTAAAACACATAAACAGGTATACAAGGGCTGTCTGGAAAGTATCCATTTGTGTAATAAGAAAAATAGAGGCATTAATAGCTGTATTTTTTCCAGATAGCCTTTATATTTACGCACATATTTAACAGTATTTAATGGTAAATAACTCAAATTTTTGGTAAAGGGTTGTGTATACTATATACATACACTTTTGCTGAAAATATGAGTTACCAATAAATATTATTAAAAAGGTAAAGGCCTTCCTAGGATATAGTAAAGTTTTGTTGAACCACTAATAAAACTGGAGAGATAGATTATGTCGACAGTGAAGATTACTCAGCATTTTCTGAGGTTAATTTTCACCAAATCTATATTGACTATGGTTTCATTAAGGAATTTTATAGAGAATGGCAGGTTGATTCTAATATTCATATGTAATGGTAAAATGTAAAAAAATGTTTACTTTGAAGAATAAAAATATAATTCACATTAAAGTATATTTTAAGGTTTTTAGCAATTACATAATATGACATTTTCTAAGAAAAGACAAATAAATTAATAGAACAGAATGGAGTGCTTCCAAAACATCCACACACATTTGAAAACTATTCAATGCAAAGGCATTGTTAAAATCATTGAATTAAGAACGGACTGCTTAATAAATGGTGAAGGCATGGTTGATTAACAATGTAGAATAATAATAAACTCTATATTAATGTCACATTATACACCCAAATTATTTAAGAATATTTAAATGTATACATCTGATAGTAAAATTCTAATAATTTAGAAGGCAAGGTAGACGGTTTTTTGGAACATAATAGCAAAGGATTAAACCAGGGGAAAAAAGCACAAATTCTTTATTAAAAGGTTGAAAAAAAAAATCTAGATTTATATATATAAACAAATAGCTCCCATAAACAGAATGAAAAAGGTTTATCTCAGAAGAAATTTGCAATCCATATGACGTAAAAGGTATTCAGAATATAACAGGTACTCATACAAATCAAGAAGATAAACACCAAAATAGAAACAGCAATTAAGTGGTAAATTTGTGTGGATAACAGAAAAATCAAATATAAAAACTGAGATATTTACAGGGAATTGCCAAATAAACACAATAGGTTACCATTTTACATCATCAATAGCAAAAATTAAATCAAACACAACAAACTATGATTAGAGGATATGAGTAATAGAATAATATTCACTGCTTGAGAACATCTACGTTGATACAGTGAATTTGAAGATTAACTGTAAACTTCAAGTAAAATTACAAAAGTACACAACTTTCAATAAAATAAGTCCACTCATAGGCTCAGTTTAACATCTACCTAGTGAGTAAGCCTAAGAAGATATGTCCAAGATTATTTATTAAAGCATTGCTTAATACAGTAAGAAAATAAAACTAAACCTCCATTAACAGTATAGCTGAATAAACTGTGCTAAATACAGAAAATGAATATTATGCCACAAAGAAAAGAAATGATAAAGCTATATGTATTGATGACGATGACAACAACAATGATGATAGCAATTTTTGCACCCATACTGTCTGAGGATGTGTTTTTTTGTTTTTGTTTTTTTGACAGAGAGAGAGAGAGAGACATAGAGAGACAGAGAGAGACAGAGAAAGAGAGAGAGAGAGCGTTACAGAGACAGAGAGAGAACTGAACTGGGGGCACTCCCCAGTTCAGCATATGGGTCCGCAGGGGCTGGGGCCGGGATTCGATCCTCATCCCCGGTGCTGCAAAGCGAGCGCTTAACCCACTGAGCCATCCCAGCTTCCCCTGAGGATGTGTTTTAAGCACCAGATGTAATCCAGCAATGAAATATATAACTTGTAGAAAGATTAAATTTATTTAAAGTTAAAATATATGAGAAACAAAATCATTACATAAACACCCATAGTTAGTATAATTATAAATTTATGTATGGAAACAATAAACATAAAATTCAGGATGCTAGGGTGTAAGAAAGGGAAGTAACTATGGAAGTGGTACTGAGAGTACTTAAACTTATGTAGGAATATGTGTAATATTTTTATTTTTTAATATAAAAAATGGTGACAAGTCATTTTATATACCTTAATGTTGTATGCCCCAACCACGTAATAATTAAAACTAATAATCAGTTATGACTTATAGAGAAATTCAAATGCCTGTGAAATAAACATCATGCATAAAGGTGAAATATTGTACTCTCTCTTCTTGAGATAAAGAAACAATGATATACACTATTATGTTTTCTATTTGTCATTGTCCTGGAAGTAGTATCCAGTTCAATAAAAAAAGAAAACAAAAATTTTAAGTAGGTATAATAATTGGAAAGGTAAAATTAACACTATCATTATTTGAAGATAAAATGATTAGTGCAAAATAAAGTCCAAATTAATCTAGAGAAAATGAGAAATAATATGATAATTTAGGAAATTCTCTGAAAACAAGACCAAAATATAAAATTTATATTTCTATTCTGCCAAACAAAAATATAAAATAAAAATTTTTTAAGTTATAGTTTATACTACATAAAAATCAATACCTAAATAAATCCAACAATGATAAATAAAATCTCCTCACTGAAGACACGAAAACAAGTTGAGAGGAGTTAAAGACCTAAATAAATTGAATATACCCCATGCTTATAGTTTGGAAGGCTCAATAATGTAAAGATGTCAAGGCTCCCCAAATTAACCTATAATGACTATATTGTCCACTTGTTAAGCATCATTTCCTAACTTAATAAAACAGATCAATGAATATTGCAGCAAAACTTTAAACAGGCAGTATAAAACCTATAAATATTATACATCTTGTGCTGTTGTTTGCTCTATAATTACATTTTCTAATTTAATTATACTCTTTCACTTTAAGCATGTTTTATAATGACATCAATCTTTGTTAATATATAATTGTTAAATAAAAATAATAAATTGTTAATATTCCATTTTATTGGATGAATTTAAAAGTTAACTAATAGGAAGTTACACGAATTATATTATTCCACTCATTGTTATTATGAAAGCCAATATTTTAATATCAAATCCATTGAAAGACATCCATATTACATTCTAAATTTTCCTTATTCTAGGTATTAGTGTGCTTTAAAATGTAATTATAATTAATGTAAAATGAAGGCTTTACTTTTAATATTCTTCTCATTTTTCTTTGCCTTTTTAATATACCCTTCTGCCAGGTGTCCTACAACATTGTAATTGAAGGGAAAACATACACTGTGAACCTAATGCAAAAGTAGGTGCTCTACATTATTTTATCACTTTTCTTTGTTCTATTTGAAATTATCACTTATAATTATCCAGAATGTAATTATTTTGTATTTTTAAATGTTTCCACTTACTGGCTAGTCATTTGTCTCAATTTGTTCTTAAAAAAGAAAAAACTTCAAAGTCTATATAATATCTAGAACTTGAATCCATATAGTGTATGCTCCCATATTCTACTTCCCCAGTAGCACCAGATTTCTTTTTGGTTATCTATGTTGTTTCTTGCAGGATGATTTGATAATTTCCTGTCTTTGTTAAAATATAAGTATGACTTGTTTTGAGTTTCTATACATTGAACTCTATTTGAACGACCATATCGAATTTTTAGGTGGAACGAATAGTGATAATTAAAAACAATAAGTTTACATACTATGTCAGGATGTATTAAAAACTTTAGAATATAACTGTAATTAACCAAACTCAATTGCATGCCAGTTGACTGAATTTGGGTGAAAACAACTACACCATATTAAGGAATAAAGAAAAATCAAAATTGAAATGGCCCTTTTTAAAATGATAAGAATGGACTTCTGAGAGTAATGACAGGCAGAAGTATGCAAATGAAGTTGTCACATCAATTCAAAAATAAGAAATACACCTGCATCATTTCTACATTTCATAGCTGCAATCCTTTTATATATCTGACAGCTTAGAAAATATTTTTATATATAAAAATAAAATACTAGTTTTAAGGAAGACATTGAAAATTGATTCAAAATTGCTTCTTCATGAAGAAAAAAATAAATGTTGCAATTTGGCAGGGAATACATAGGAAAAATCCAGGTAGATTCTCACAGTCAGCTGCTATTTTAGAATGCCAAGTGATACGCATGAGAGTTCAGGCAATGGTCAGGCCCAATCCAACCTATGAATAACTATCAGTATCACAGCTGTGATACTTATTGAATGCTTAACATATTTTGAAATATGTAACGTATAATTACTTAGAATATAAGAACACCTGAAATAAAATGCAATAACAGCAGTTGATTTCTTAAGCTATTTTTTTTGTATTAGGATAAAAGATACCCCCCCTACCCCCCCCCACACACGCACAGTATAACTAATGATGTGGTAAACCATAAATCACATATTACACACATTACCAGTATGCACAGAAGCAATCAAAGCATATTTAAGATTATTTCACATACTAGAACACAAAATCTTTTGAAGAATAACCACGTTATCAATGACTAACACAATAAAATTAGAACACAATTGTAAATGTTAAATTAACACACACATACAGCTTTGAGAAATTAAATAGCAGTCACCAAATAACTCTTGGCTTCAAACTATTTAAAACACTGTTACCAAATATCATTAAAGTAACCACAAATAGATCCTTATAAATCAAATTTTTTATATGTTATCAAATTTATAATTATGGTAAAGGGGAAAGCTTTCAGTGGTTTTTAAATTTTATTTGTAACAGATGCAAATAAAGTAATGCTGAGGTGGGGAGGAGACAAAGTAAAGCTTTGCCAGGCAGCCCTGGCTGGTGGAGCCATGAAGCCTTCACTGACTATTGCTGGTTTGCCTCAAGCCCTGGCAGCCCCGACCCAGCGTAGGTTGGTAGATTGTTAGTTACAGGTTTAGCAAACAGGTGATACCATTAGTGCTCTCAAAAGACTGAGAAATCTATCTAGATTTGTGTAATGTGAGTAATATTAATACTAATTCCACTGAGCGTTCTGATATTGTTACTGAACTCAGGTTTAGCAGCTTGCTGCTCATGAGCCAATGATCAAGAGAAGAGGGTTGCTGGAGAAATGCCAGCGTTCTGGAAAGATGGTGGGCTGTCACAAAGGCCACCTCCCTCGTTCCTAGAACGGTCCAGGGGTTGAAGAGGCAGAACAAAGAAAAGGTGGGAGTTAGTCATGCGATTCCTTAGTGCAGATATCCAGGAGAATGTCTCCTGGGGTCCAGTTTGTTCCACAATGGTGATCTCAAATCCTGTCCTGATGAAAAATTGCAGTCCAGGATTTCAGCCTGGTTGCCAACATTCAGATGTCTGAGGGCTAAATCTTTTTTTATTTTTTCAAGTCAGCATTCTGGTGGCTAATTAATCAAATTAATTAGGTATTCATATAGCTTCAAGGAAACACAATGATTGAGAAAGAAAAGGAAACTAAACGGACCTTGAAAACATCTTATTAAGCAAAATAAGTCAGAGTGAAAGAATCAAGAAACCTGACCTCACTTATAGGTGGAATATAAAACTTAAAGGAACGAAGAAACAAAGACTCATGGACACAGTCAATAGTTTAGTGGTTACTGGAGGGTAAGGGGGGAGGTGGGTGGGAGAGATGTGGGGAGAAGCGAGGGGGCATCAAACACGTGGAGATGGAAAGTGAGCTGATTCTGGGTCGTGAGCACATAGTGTGATGTATAGACAATGTAATGTAGCATTGTACACCTGAAAACAATGTAATTGTTATCAATTAATGTCACCCCAATAAATTTAACAAAAAGAAAAGAAAAAAGAAAAGTACGTTGTCACTCTTACAATATCTTTTAAGATGGTGTAGTTTGTCTGTGAGATGCTGGTTGCGCACTTTTGTATTTGTTTTGTTTATATTTCTAAGGATTCTGATTTTTCAATTTGAGGATTAGTATCCTCTGTTTAATTTTGGAAACTTTCTTGTTCATTTATTTTTTTAAGATTTATTGTTTTGACAGAGAGAGAGATACAGAGACAGAGACAGAGAGAAGGGGGAGTGCCCAGAACAGTCTCCATAGTTGCACATCATCGGTTTTTCCACATAGTTTCATGCCACAGGTGGGCGCGAGGCTGCACAGGGCAGGAACTGGGCCGGGGTCTCACCCAGGTGAGAACTGAACTGGGGGCACTCCCCAGTTCAGCATATGGGTCAGCACAGCCGGGGCCGGGATTCGATCCTCAGTCCCCGGGGCTGCAAAGTGAGTGCTCAACCCACTGAGCCATCCCGGCTTCCCCAACAGAAATTTTATTTTAATATTTATTTATTTAATTATTTTTTGACAGAGAGAGAGAGAGAGAGAGAGAGAGAGAGAGAGAGAGAGAGAGAGAGAGAGAGATACAGAGACAGAGAGAGAACTGAACTGGGGGAGCTCCCAGTTCAGCACATGGTTCCACAGGGGCCGGGATTCGATCCTCGGTCCCCGGCGCTGCAAAGTGAGAGCTTAACCCACTGAACCATCCCGGCTTCCCCCTCTTGTTCATTTTTAGATTTAATATATGCGTTTCCTTGCTCACTCTATTAGCTTTTTCTGGAACGCTACTGAATATATATTTTTGGGGGCCTCTTATTTGATTTAAACTTGGTTCTTCCAATTAAGCGATTCTTAACTCATTCTATCACATATATTTTTAGTGAATTATTTTCTTTTTTCCATTATTCTTCATTTGTTCTTTATTCTGGGTAATTTCCTCAGACTTTACACTTTTGTATTTCTGTATGTAAGTATGTCTAGTCTTAAGAATTTTTCTGATGATTATATTTTTCATGTTTAGAATTTCTATATAAACATGCATATTTATGCTCTGAAAATCTTCTATTGTATGGCTTCTATTCCTGCCTGTTTTCTTTTGAACATGAAAATCTATTTATAATAAACTAGAATTACATTGTTAATTTCTACTTCTCTGAATCAGATTTCTTCCCATTTTCAAGCTCTGGATTTTTCTATATGTTTGTGACTATTGTTGATGAACTCCTTCTAGTGGGCTTTATCTTCCATGATCTTTGCTGACCTTGCTTTGTGTTGTGGAGGTTTCTCTTCATGAGTGGTTTTATGGATGATTTCACTCAATCTCTGCTGGGTTCATAAACTGGGTTCAATGTTCGTACTTTTTATCATCTAAGCCTAAGGATTTCAACAATGATGTGGCTATTTCTAATCCATTTTACATCTGCTTGAGATGTAGTTTAATATTTTCATTTTTGCATGTGATTTTTTTTTTACAGAGTCAGGACTGGGTAGCTGTTCATGAATTAGAGAAGACACTTCTAGTTCCATGCTCTTTATTGGAAAGCTCATTAATAATATCTTCATACTAGGGACAATTGGTTCAATGTGTTCTCATCGTAAGGACCAGAGGGCATTAAGGCACTAAGGGAACCATTCAGAGGCACACTTTTGGTCCAGATTCTGCCTTAGTTTACACAGTTTCGCCTGCTCACTATTTCAGCAGAGGTACAGGCTTTTGTTTTTCTGCCTCTTTAATCATTATCTTTAAAGCAAGAGTCAGAGAGGTTTTTTGGCAAAGGGCTGGATAGTGAATATTTTAAACTTGAAGAGTACCCCCTTTTTTTCTGGTCTCTGGAAGGTTGAATGTTTGGTAATACTCACCTGTGAAACTAAGTTAACCTGGAAATCCCTTGTTCAGAAAGTTTTGCACTACTGATTCAATCAATTTCTCTAAAGGTTTTATGATTGTTTTTCTACATTATATTTTCTGAGTATTTCTCCATTTTAATTTAATATCAGCTTATGGTATATAGTTCATAATATGCTCTGAATTTTTCAAAGACTGGTATTTCTAAGGTCATTTACCATCTAGCATTCTAATATTAGTTATTTCGTCTTCCTTTTCTTTTTTTCTTTGATAAATATCATCATAACTTTGTGAAATTAATAACCTTTCTATTAACTAATTTTTGTATTGATGATCATTTATCTTATATGATTTTTGTGCTGTTGCATTGTTTTAAATTATTTTGTTCTTTTTTTAATCTTTGTTTATAACTTCTTTAAATACATTCTAGGTTGATTACTCATCAAACACTTACTAGTTTAAGAATTTAAGGCTAATCCCCATCCCCAAACACTGTTTAACTGTACCCACTTCATTGGATATATGTAATTTTTTACAGATTACCATTAGCAGACATATTCCAGTTTATTTCACATTTCTTCTTTGGCCCATAAACTATTCTAGTGTATCTTGTAGGGTCAATATTTGTGGCAATTTTCTAGTTTTTATATCAAATAATTTTTGATCCCAGAATATTCTTTGATTTAAATTCTTTAGAAGTTCCTGAGACTACTATGTGATGTAACGTATATTCTGTTATGGTAAATGTTTTATTTCTAGTACAAACTGGCAGGTATGATACAATTATTTCATACAATACTTTTTAATTGTATCATCAAATTCTTCCATATCCAAACTGATTTTTCTGTTTATTCTATTATTTTGTAATATGTGTTAAAATCTTTCAGTTATTAAATAAGACTAGTTTGTTTGTATTCTATAAAATTTGAGTTATATTTTTTATTAGTAATAGTTAATTTTTTATTATTAAATTTATTGGGGTGACATTGGTTGGTCACAGTTACATAGTTTCCAAGTGTACAACTCTACGGCACATCGTCTATGCATTGCATTACGTGCTCATCATCCAGAATCAGCTCTCCCTCCATCATTATAGATCTGGTGCCCACTCCCAACTACCCCCCCCACCCCCCACACACACACTCTACCACCTTCCTCCCCCCTTACACTCAGGTAACCACCAAACTATTGAGTGTGTCCATAAATTTTTGCTCCTTTGTTACTTTCAGTTTTGTAATCCACCTATAAGTGAGTTCATGTTTCTTGATTCTTTCAGTCTGACTCATTTTGCTTAATAAGATGGTTTCAAGGTCCATCCACGTTGTCACAAATGACTGTATTTCATCTTTTCTTATCGCTGAGTAGTATTCCATTGTGCAAATGTGCCACAACTTCTTTATGCAGTCATCTATCAAAGGACACTTTGATTGTTTCCATGACTTGGCCACAGTGAACAGTGCTGCGATGTACATTCGGGTACAGATACATTTGCAGATTAAGGTTTCCAGGTTTTTTGGGGTAGATACCCATGTGGGGGATGGCTGGGTCATATGGCAATTCCATTTCTATTTCTTGAGTAATCTCCACATTGCCTTCCATAGTGTTTGTATCAGTTTACATTCCCACCAGCAGTGTATGAGGATTCCTTTTTCTCCACAGTCTCTCCAGCATTTGTTGTTCCTTTTCTTGTTGATTATAGCCATTCTAACAGGTGTGAGGTGATATCTCATTGTGGTTTTTACTTGCATCTCCCTAATTGCTAGTGACGCTGAGCATTTTTTCATATATCTGTTGGCTGTTTGCATGTCTTCATGAGAGAAGTGTTTGTTTAGTTCTTCTGCTCATTTTTTAATTGGTTTGCTTGTTTTTTTTTCTTTTGTTGTTGAGTTGCACAAGTTCTTTGTATATTTTTTATATTAGCCCCCTATCAGAGGCATTGATTGCAAATATTTTCTCCCGGTTGGTTGGTTGCCTCTTTGCTTTGTTGACAGTTTCCTTTGCAGTACAGAAGCTTTTGAGTTTGATGAAGGCCCATTCATTTAATTTTGCTTTTACTTCCCTTGCCATTGAGGTCAGGTTAAGAAAGTCCTCCCTGAACCCCAGATCTATAAGTTTAGTACCAATGTTTTCTTCTATGCAATTTATTGTTTTGGGTCTTATTTGGAGGTCATTAATCCATTTTGAGTTAATTTTGGTGCATGGTGACAGATCACAGTTCACATTTGGTCTTTTGCATGTGGTTTTCCGATTTTCCCAGTACCATTCACCAAAGAGGCTTTATTTCCCCCACTGTATATTTTTTGCTCCATTGTCAAAAATAAACTCTCTCTATATTTGTGATTTTATTTCCATGTTTTCAATTCCATTTCATTGGTCGGTGTATCCGTTTTTCTGCCAATACCAATCTGTTTTGATTACTGAGGCTCTCTAGTACAGATTAAAGTCAGGTGGTGAGATACCTCCTGCTTTATCCTTTTTTCTTAGGATAGCTTTGATGATTTGGGGTCTTTTGTGATTCCATACAAATTTGATAACTGTTAAAATCTATTTTTTGAAATAATGTCTGTGGGATTTTGATGGGAATGGTGTTGAATATGTATATTCCTTTGGGTAATATGGCCATTTTAACTATGTTGATTCTCCCATTCCATGGACACAGAATATCTTTCTATTTCTTTGTATCTTCTTTAATTTTTTTTATCAGTGTCCTATAGTTTTCAGTGTATCAGTCCTTCACATTCTTTGTTAGGTTTATTCCTAGGAATTTCTTCTTTTTTTTTTTCAATGACAAAGGAGATGGATTTTTTCAGCTCTCTTTCTGAGGTTTCATTGTTGCCATATAAAAATGCAGTTGATTTTTGCCCATTAAATTTGTATCCTGCAACTTTACTGTATTTGTCTGTTATTTGTAATTGATGTCTGACAGACTCCTTAGCATTTTCTATATAAAGGATCATGTCATCCACAAAGAGTGACAGTTTGACTTCTCTCCCAATTCTAATACCTTTTATTCCTTTCTCTTGCCTGATTGCTCTGGCTAGACCTTCCAACACTATGTTGAATAACAGTGGTGACTGTAGCCATCCCTGTCTTGTTCCTGATTTTAGGAAATTAGGCTTCTGCTTTGCCCCATTCAATATAATATTTGCTCAGGGTTTGTCATGTAAGGTCTTTATTATGGTACTTTCCTTCAGTTCCCATTTTATTCAGTGTTTTTATCATAAATGTGTGTTGTATCTTGTCTAATGCTTTTTCTGCATCAATTGAGATAATCATGTGGTTTTTATTTTTTATTTGGTTTATGTGCTGGATTACATTGATTGACTTGCATATGTATGTTGAACCGTCCTTGTACCCCTGGGCTAAATCCCATTTGATCATGATGAATAATCTTTTTAATGCATTGTTGTATTCTGTTTGCTATTTCGTTTAGGATTTTTGCATCAGTCTTCATCAGGGAGACTGCCTGTAGTTATCCATTTTGGTATTGTCCCTCCCAGGTTTTGGTATCAGGGAAATATTGGCTTCATAGAATGAGTTGGGTAGTATTGTCTCCTCTTGAATTTTTTGAAGTCGTCTGAGAAGGATGGGCATTAGTTCTTCTTTGAATGCTTGATAAAACTCATTGGTGAAACCATCTGGTCCAGGACTTTTGCCTTTGGGCAGGTTTTGGATATTTGTTTCAAGTTCTTCTGTACTGTTGATTGATCTGTTTAGGTTATCCAGTTCTTCTTGGTTCTGTGTAGGTGAACTATATGTTCCTAGAAATTTGTCCATTTCTTCTAGATTGTCAAATTTGGTGGCATAGAGTCTTTTATAATAATTTCTTATGATTGCGTGTATTTATGTAGTGTCAGTTGTTATCTCTCCCCTATTGTTCCAAATTCTGGAAATACGAGATTTTTCTCTTTGTTCTTTGGTAAGCCCAACCAGTGGTTTGTCAATTTTATTGATCTTTTTTCAAAGAACCAGCTCTTTGTGGCATTAATTTTATCAATTGTTTTACTGTTTTCAATTTTATTAAGTTCTGCTTTAATTTTCATTACTTCTTCCCTTTAGCTGGCTTTGGGGTTCCTTTGTTCGTCTTTCTCAAGTTCCTTAAGATGGGATGTTAGGATGTTTACTTGTAGTTTTTCTTGTTTCTTGAGGTAGGCCTGTAGCAATATAAATTTCCCTCTTATTACTGCTTTCACTGTGTCCCAGAAATTGTGGTATAATTTTTTCATTGTCATTTGATTCTACAAATTTTCTAATCTCGTTTTATTTCTTCTTTGATCCAGTCATTTACTAATAGCATGTTGTTCAATCTACACTTATATGTGATTTTATTTTTTCTGCTTTCTTTTTACAGTTGATCTCTAGTTTGAAAGCTTTGTGGTCTGAGAATACACTTGGTATGATTTGAATATTCTTAAATTTGCTGAGTTTAGATTTATGTACCAGGATATGGTCTATCCTTGAAAATGTTCCATGTGCACTAGAATGAAATGTATAGTCCTGTGTTGCAGGATGAAGTGTCCTACAAATGTCAATTATGTGCTATTCCTGTAATGTATCATTTAAGGCTTCAGTTTCCTTATTTATTTTCTGCTTGGGTGATCTGTCCAATGTTGTCAAGGGGGTGTTTAGGTCCCCTGCTATAATTGTATTTTTGTCAAATTCTCCTATTAGATCTGTTAGTAATTGCCTTGTAAATTTTGGTGCTTCCTGATTAGGGGCGTATACATTGATGAGTGTCATGATTTCTTGATGTATTATGCTTTTTATCAATGTGAAATAACCATCTTTATCTCTTATTACTTTTTTTATCCTGATGTTTATTTCATCAGAAATCAGTATGGCCTATTTTTTTCTGAATGCCATTAGCTTGGAGTATTGTTTTCCATACTTTTACTCTGAGCCTGTGTTTGTCCTTGTGGCTGAGGTGTGTCTCTTGTAGATAGCATATGGTTGAATTTTGTATTTTAATCCAGTTTGCTGCTCTGTGCCTCTTTATTGGTGAATTCAATCCATTTACATTTAGGGTGATGATTGATCTATGAGGATTTCCTGTGTCCGTTTCTTCCTTCAATTTTATTTTTGTGTTGTCCCAACTTTTCTCCATTTATTTTTATTTCTCAATTCCGTTCAAATAGTCTCCTTCAGTATTTCTTGGAAAGCCGGTCTTGTGCTGGAGAATTCCCTCAGCTTCTGTATATCTGAAAAGACCTTTATTCCTCCTTCATATCTAAAGGTTAATTTTGCTGGATGGTTAATTCTTGGCTGAAAATTTCTCTCTTTTACAATTTTGAAGATTGGGCTACACTCCCTCCTGGCTTACAGTGTTTCTGCTGAGAAGGCTGATGACATCCTAAAAGTTATACATATATATATTTTTTTCCCTGGCAGCCTTGAGGATTCTTTGTTTTTGTTTTTGTCATCTTCAGAACAATGTGCCTTGGAGAAGATCTGCTAGAGTCTTGGTAGATAGGGCTCTTGTGTTCCTCTTGAATTTGGGTTTCCAGTTCTTTCTGCAGGTTAGGAAAATTCTCATCTACTATCTGTTTTAAAAGGCTCTGAGAAGATTCCAACTCACTTCCTTCTGGTACCCCTATTATTCTAATGTTGCTCTTTCTAATGGAGTTAGACAGTTCTTATAGGGTTCTTTCATTTCTCCTGACTTATATCCCGTTTTTCTTCCATCTGTGAAATTTCCATGTTTATATCTTCGATGTCACTAAGTCTTTCCTCCAACTGGTCAGCCCTGTTTCCTATGCTGTTTAGTTCTTTTCTTAGTTTTCCCATTATGCCTTTCATTTCAAGAAGTTCCCTATGGTTCTGCTTCTAACGTCTCAATTTTACTTTAAATACATTGTAAATACTTTACAATGGTAAAGTATTCACTTTGATCACAACATTTTCTTATTTAGGTCATTTAACTGTGTCTGGATACCTTGCCAGAATTTACTGAGCTCTCTGAGTGTGTTGAGAATTGCAGCCCTGAATTCTGTTTCACTTAGATTATTTGCTTCCAAGTCTGTAAGTTCTTTTTCTAAGGATTTTCCATATTCTTATGAAGTAGCTTTGGATTCTGAGGTGTGCATTTTATTTGATGTGGTTTTTTTTTGTTTGTTTTTTGGTTTGTTTGTTTGTTTGTTTTTGCCTTAGACCTGAGTATTTTGTCTGGGGGCTTTCCTAGAATTTGGGCTTCTTTTTTCTTTTTCTTTTCTTTTTTTTTTGTCCCAACTTTTTTAATCCTGATGCTCCCCATCTTTGGGAGAGTGAGGTGGGCTGTGGTCTGACTGTAGCCTGGTATGTCTCTGCTTTGTCACAGGTTGCATTAACGGCTCAGTTGATGGCTGACCAGTTTTGGGAGAGGGATGAGGAATACAGTCAGGTTTTGTGTTCTGGGTTTGTTCTACAGGTTACTGGCTTAGCTGATAGAAGGCAGAGCAGTTGGAGTAGGGGTGGCGGTGGGGGAATGTGGGTAGGAGCAGGACCTGGCCTGAGACAAAATAGCAAACTCTTGTGTCAGCAGGGGGATAGCAGGTCAGTGTGTGCACTGTCCGACCTTTTTCCCAGGGTGCTTGCTGTTTTCCTGGATCTGGGTTTAGAATTAGTCATACCTAGAGACAGTTTTTGGTTGGGTCCGTGTTACTAGGGTTCAGGGTGCTGGCCCAGCTGGTATAGAGCCCTGAGGAGGGGAACTGGTGCACAGTTTAGCCCTGTGCTTTACTCCCAGTTCTCTGTTGAAGGGCGATCTTCCTTCCTGACTGTGGTCCTAGTCTCTTCGTCATCAAGAGTTCATTCAGTCTTTTGAGTCTGTGCTTCTGCGCTTCAGGTGCTGACCCTGCTGGTTGGGTACCAGGTGTACAGGCACAGCTGAGATAAGGACCCAGATTCTGTTGGCAGGGACGCTGGTCCACTCACTCAGAGGGGAGGCATATGGCTCAGTCTTTTTCCTCCCCTGCTGAGCCCATTGCTCTTCTAAGTCTACACTCTCACTTTGAAAGCCAGTGGTCAGCCAGGTGTGCAGACACAGCCAATATAAGGGGACAGATCCCACAGGCAGAGGGGTACAGCTTGGTCTTTCTCAAGTCTCTGCTGTTCTCAGGCTGCACTTTCACTTTAAGTGCCAGTGGCTTGGAAAGCATTTTCCTAAGAGCCGATTTGTATTCATCTCAGCTGTGCCACTTCTGTAGGCCAGTGACTTGGCCCCCCGAACTGTGGCTGGTGGGCTGTGATCTGTCCCTTCTCCACCACAGAAAGTTTAGCCACCCCTGCTCCACGGTCCCTGTTTCACCTCAGGGATAGTGGGGCACCATGTGTCACTATTTGGTTTCAGGTTTTAAAATATTTATTTATTTATTTTTAATTGTTTTTTGACAGAGAGAGAGAGGGACAGAGAGACAGAGAGAGAACTGAACTGGGGGAGCTCCCAATTCAGCACATGGTTCCGCACGGGCCGGGGCCTGGATTTGATCCTCGGTCCCCAGCAATGCAAAGTGAGCACTTAACCCACTGGGCCATTCGGCTTACCCTGGTTTCAGGTTTTAAATTGTCCACAGTCTCATAGGTCTTCCACTCTCCTCGGGTCTCGGCTTCTAGCCTACACAGGATCTAGTTCCACTCTGACCTGAGTTCCTCAACCCCCCTTTTTCTGCCAGCCCCGAGTTGTGTTCCCTGTCCCTGTCCCCATACTGCTCCTTCCCGTTCTGTCTTGCATGGCTCACCCCTTTTCCTTTAAATTTTAGTTGTCTTGCGTTGTGTGGCTCTCTCTCAGTTGAGGCTGTTTCTCAGGGTTTCCCCTGTGGAGTCCCCTTTGTTCAAATGTCCATTCCCAGTTAGGTTCTGGGGTTCTCTTCTCACTCTGCCATCTTAGGACCTGTGAGTTATATTTTTGAGATTATAAAATTTTTAAACAAACAAACAAAAAAAACAACACATAAATATGGGGAAGCCGGCTGGCTCAGTGTGTTAAGAGCTCACTTTGCAGCCCTAGGGACCGAGGATCAAATCCTGGCCCCGGCCTGTGCAGACCCATATGCTGAACTGGGGAGTGCCCCCAGTTCAGTTCTCACTGGGGTGAGACCCCGGCCCAGTTCCTGCCCTGTGCAACCCCTGTGCCCACCTGTGGAATGAAACTATGTGGAAAAGCCAATAATGTGCAACTATGGAGACTGTTCTGTACCCTCCCCCTTTTCTCTGTCTCTGTATCTCTTTCTCTGTCAAAAACAATAAAAATAAATCTTAAAAAAAAGTGTATAAATAGTTTATTTTTTGACGAATAAAATTTTAACATTACAAAATGACAATTTTTATGCAATTTTTATGTTTTTAAGGCAAGGGCTAAACCTGATGAGCCATCCTGGCATCTCTGGTTTTCCGTATTTTTTTCTAATTTTCTTCTCTTTTTTCTTTTTTTTTTTGTTTTGTTTTTACGATTTATTTCATGTCCTTTTTTTATTGTGTTTATTTTAGTGAATCTATTAATTAATACTACACCATGTTCTGTCAATTAAATGTTTTTGTTACATATACTTTTTTTCTTCTTTTTTTTTTCTTTACTTTTCAAATTTTTTTA
>PVKE010006430.1:0-29801 GCA_004027555.1 Craseonycteris thonglongyai | reverse complement strand
GGTTGGCAAGAATTACATAGATTTCAGGTGTACAATTCAACATTACATTGTCTACACATTGCATTATGTGCTCAACACACATTCTCTTTCCATCACCGTATATTTGATGCCTCCTCCTTACTCCTACCCATTCCCCCATTCTCCCACCCACCTTCCCCTCTACCCTCAGGTAACCAATAAGCTATTGACTGTGTCCATGAGCTTTTGTGGGGTTTTTTTGTTGCTTTCAGTTTTATATTCCATCTATAAGTGAGATCATATGTTCCTTGATTCTTTCAATCTGATTTATTCCACTTAATATGAAGGTGTAAAGGTCCTTCTATGTTGTCACAAATGGCTGTATTTAATCATTTCTTATGGCTAAGTAGTATTACATTGTATAAACGTACTACAAATTCTTTATACAGTCATCTTTTGAAGGACAGTTTGTTTCCATAACTTGGCCACCATGAGCAGAACTGCAATGGACATTGGGGAACATATATCTTTACAAATTAAGGTTTTCAAGTTTTTTGGGTAGATACTCAGAAGACAGATAGTTGGGTCATATGGCAATTCCATTCCTAACTTTTAAATAAATCTCCATACTGCTTTTCATAGTGGTTGTACCAATTGACATTTCCAACAGCAGTGTATGCGGATTTCTTTTTCTCCACAGCCTCGCCAGCACTTGTTCCTTGTCTTTTTGATCATAGCCATTCTAACATGTGTGAGGTGGTATCACCTTGTTGTTTTAATTTGCATTTCCCTAAAAACTAGTGATGTTGAGGATTTTTTATGTATCTGCTGGCCATTTGTATGTCTTCATGGGAGAAGTGTTTGCTTAGGTTTTCTGCCCATTTTTTGATAGATTGTTTGTTTTTTTGTTGTTGTTAAGTTGTATGAGTTCTTTATATATTTTTGATACTAGCCCCTTATCACAGGCATTGTTTACAAATATTTTTTTCTCATTTGATTTGTTTCCTTTTTATTTAGTTGGTGGTTTCCTTTGTTGTGTGAAAGATTTTAGTTTGATATACAGTATACACCCATTCTTTTATTTTTGCTTTTACTTCCCTTGCCTTTGAGGTCAAGTTCATAAAGTGCTCTCTGAACACAAGGTATATAAGTATAGCACCGATGTTTTCTTCCATGCAGTTATTGCTTTGGGTCTTACGTGGAGGTCCTTAATTCACATTGAGTTAACTTTCACAGAAAGTATTTCTTGAAATGCTGGTCTTGTGCTAAAGAAATTCTTTAGTTTCTTTATGTCTGAAAAGGTCTTTATTCCTCTTTCGTATCTAAAGAAAAATTTTGCTTGGTAGACGACTCTTGGCTGGTAAGTCCTCTCCTTCAATATTTTGATCCTGGTTTGTTGAGTATCTGTTGAGAAATTTGGTGATAATCTGATGGGCTTTTCTATATAAGTTATGATGTTCTTTTTCTGGCTGCCTTGAGGATTTTTTCTTTGTCTTTTACCTTTGACATCTTTGTTATAATATACCTTTGAGAGGGTCTGCTAGAATTCAAGTAGCTAGGAGTCCTGTTTCCTTCTGGAGTTTGAGGTTCCAGTTCTTTCCATAAGTTTGGGAAGTTCTTATCTATTTGTGTGAAAAATTCTCTGTATCCTTCTCATCCTCTCTTCCCTCCAGAACAGCTATTCTTATGGTTTTTCTAATAAATCAGAAAGTTCTTATAAATATCTTTCATATTTTTCAGCTCTTAGGTCTCTTTCTTTTCCTTCTGTGACATTTCAAAATTTCTGATTTTGATTTCTTTAATTCTTTTCTCTATCTGGTCAGCTCTGTTTTGTATGCTAGCTATTTTTATTTTTTATTTATTTTAATTATGTTGTTTATTTCCAGAATTTCTGTTTGCTTCTTTTTTATAGATTCAGTTTTCTTTCTGAGATCACTTAGCTCCCCCTGTGTACTCCACCAACTTTCTTTGATCTCTTTGAGTGTTTTAAAAATTGCTGTCTTAAATTCTATTTCTTTCAGCTCACGTGTTTCTATATTTTCAAGGTTTTTCTGGAGATGTTTTATTTTTTTTTTTCTGAGTACTTTTGTTGACTAGAGTATTCATTACTGTTGGAGTATTTCTTTTCCTACACATGAGGACTTTTCCCTCTGGTAGATGGAAAGAAATTTTCTTTTATTTCCTAGGTGCTGTTGTTGCCATGTGTTATAATAGTTTTTTTTAATTGTAAAATTTATTGGGGTGACAGTGAATGAGAACAATTATATCAATTCCAGGTGTAAAATTCTACATTACATTGTCTATACATTGCATTTTGTGATCACCACCCAGAATCAGCTCTCCCTCCATCACCATATATCTGGTGACTACTCCCAACTCCCCCTGCACACACTCTCCCATGCTCCTCTCCTCTTACCCTCAGGTAACCACCAATCTATTGAGTGTGTCCATTGGACTTCGCTTTTTTGTTACTTCAGTTTTATTATCCACCTATAAGTTAAGTCATGTTTCTTGATTCTTTCGGTCTGACTTATTTATCTTAACACGGTTTCAAGGTCCATCCATATTGTCACAAATTGCTTCATTTCATCTTTTCTTATTACTGAGTAGAATTCCATTGAATAAATGTACCACAACTTCTTTATTCAGTTATCTATCAAAGAACACTGGTTGTTTCCATGACTTGGCTACTGTGAACAGTCCTGCGATGAACATTGGGATACATATATCTTTACAGATTAAGGTTTTCAGGGTTCTTAAGTAGATACCCAGGAGGGGGATTGCTGGGTTATATGCAAAGTTCATTTCTAGTTTTTTGAGGAATCTCCATACTTTCTTCCATAGTGATTATACCAGTTTACATTGGTACCAGCAGTGTATGAGGTTTTCTTTTTCTTTTTTCTTTTTTTTTATTTTTTTTATTTATTTATTTTTGACAGAGAGGGAGAGAGAGAGAGAGAGAGAGAGAGAGAGAGAGAGAGAGAGAGAGAGAGAGAAAGAACTGAACTAGGGGAGCTCCCAGTTCAGCATATGGTTCCACACGGGCCGGGGCCGGGATTCGATTCTCAGTCCCCGGCGCTGCAAAGTGAGCGCCCAACCCACTGAGCCATCCCGGCTTCCCCGGGTTTTCTTTTTCTATACTGCCTCTCTAGCACTTGTTATTCCTTGTCTTGTTGAGTATCGCCATTCTAACAGGTGTGAGGTGGTATCTCATTGTGTTTTTAATTTGCATTTTCTTAATTGCTGGTGATGTTGAGCATATTTTCATGTAGCCATTGGTTGTTTGTATGTTTTCAGGGGAGAAGTGTCTGTTTAGGTCTTCTGCCCAATTTTTAATTGGATCATGTTTTTGTTGCTGTTGTTTTTGTTTTTGTTTTTGTTTTTGTTGTTGTTGTTGTTGTTGTTGTTGGGTTGTATGAGTTCTTTATATATTTTAGATATTAGCCCCTTATCAGAAGAATTGTTCACAAATATTTTCTCCCTTTCAGTTGTTTTTCTTTTTACTTTGTTTATGGTATTTTTTGCTGTGTAGAAGCTTTCTAGTTTGATATAGTCCTATTCATTTATTTTTGCTTTTACTTTCCTTGCCTTTAAGGTCAAGTTCATAAAGTGCACTCTGAGACCAAGGTCTATAAGTTTATTACTGATGCTTTCTTCTATGCACTTTATTTTTTCAAGTCTTAAGTGAATGTCTTTAATCCACTTTGAGTTAATGTTGATATATGGTGACAATTCACAGCCCAGATTCATTTTTTGCATGCGGTTTTCCAATTTTTCCAGCATCATTTACTGAAGAGGTTTTGTTTTGTTTTTGTTTTTCTCCAGTGTATAGTTTTTGCTCCTTTGTCATGGATAATCTGTCCATATATCTGTGGATTTATTTCTAAGTTTTCAATTTTGTTTCATTGGTCTGTATGTCTGTTTTTCGGCCAATACCAAATAATTTTGATTATTGATGCTTTGTAGTACAGACTGAAGTCACAGAGTGTGATGCCTCCAGTTTTATTCTTTTATCTGAGTATTACTTTGGAAATTCCACATCTTTTGTGGTTCCATATGAATCTAATACTTTTTTTTATCCATTTCTCAAAAGAATGTCTGAAAGATTTTGATGGGAATTGCATTAAATCTGTATATTGCTTTGGGTAATATGGCCATTTTAACTATGTTCTTCCAATCCATGAACATGGAATATCTTCCATTTATTTGTATCTTCTTCAATTTCTTTTAATAGTGTCTTACAGTTTTCCGTGTATAATTCCTTCACATTCTTTGTTAAGTTTATTTCTAAGTATTTTATTCTTTTTGTTTTCATCACAACTGTTACAGTTTCTCTCTTTTTTTTTTTTCTTCTGAAGTTTCGTTGTTTGTATATAAAAATGCTGTGGATTTTTGTACCTTGATTTTGTATCTTGCAATTTTACTGTATTCATTTATTATTTCTAGTAGCTTTCTGGTGGAATCTTTTTGGTTTTCTATATAAAGGATCGTGTCCTCTGCAAAAAGTGACAGCTTAACTTCCTTATTCCCAATTTGTATGCCTTTTATTTCTTTTTTCTGCCCAATGGCTCTGGCTAGATCTTCTAGCACTATATTGAATAGCAACAGTGACAGGGGATATCCCTGTCCCATTCTTGATTTTAGAAGGAAATATTTCAGTTTTTCCCTGTTCAGTATGACATTCGCTGAGGGTTGGTCATATATGCTCTTTATTATGTTGAGGTGCTTTCTTTCTATACCAATTTTATTAAGTATTTTGATCATAAATGGATGTTGTATCTTTTTTAATGCCTTTTCTGCATCAATTGATATAACCATATGGTTTCTATTTTTTATTTTGTTTATGTGGTGTATCACATTGATTGATTTGCCTATGTTGAACCATCCTTGTGCCCCTGGGATAAATCACACTTGATCATGATGTATAATCTTTTTAATGCATTGTTGTATTGTATTTGCTAGTATTTTGTTTAGGATTTTTGCATCAGTGTTCATCAGAGATATTGTTCTATAGTTTTCTTTTTTTTGTGATGTCCTTACCAGGCTTTGGTATTAAGGAAAGGTTGGCTTCATAGAATGAGTTGAGGAGTATTACCTCTTCAATTTTGAAAAGTTTGAGGAGTATAGGTGTTTTTCCTCTTTGAATGCCTGGTAAAACTCTTTAATGAGTCTACCTGGTCCTGGACTCTTGCTTTTGGGGAGGTTTTGGATGATTGTTTCAATTTCCTTACTGTTTATTTGTTTGTTTTGGTTTTCCAGTTCTTGATTCTGTCTACCTAGACTATATAATTCTAAAAACTTGTCCATTCCTTCTAGGTTGCAAATTTGGTAGCATATACTTCTTCATAGTATTCTTGTATGATCTTTTGTATATCTTTGGTATCAGTTGTAATTTCTCTTCTAACATTTCTAACTTGAATTATTTGTATGCTTTCTCTTTTTCCCTTGATAAGCTTAGCCAGAAGTTTGTCAATTTTATTATTTTTTTCAAAGAACCAGTTCTTTGTTTTATTAATTTTTTCTATTATTTTTCTATTCTCTATTTCTTTTAGTTCTGCTTTAATTTTTATTATTTCCTTCTTTCTACTGGCTTTGGATGTTTTTTGTTTTTCTTTTTCCAGTTCTTAAAGGTGTGATATTAGGTTGTTTACTTTTGATTTTTCTTATTGCTTGAGATAGGCCTGTAGTGATGTAAATGTCCTTCTTATTACTGCTTTTGCCACATCCCAGTAATTTTGGTATGTTGTGTTTTCATTGTCATTTGTTTCTACGTATTTTTAAATCTCTTCTTTTATTTCTTTTTTGATCCAGTCAGTTTTAACAACATGTTCTTTAATCTTTATGTGTATGTGGTTTTTGATGCCTTTGGTAGTTGATCTCCAATTTCAAAGCTTTGTGATCATAGAATACATGTAGTATGATTACAATCTTCTTAAGTTTGGTGAGGCTAGCTTTGTGTCCCAGCATGTGGTCTGTCCTTGAGAATGTTTCATGTATACCAGAACAGAATGTATAGTCTTGTGTTGTATGATGAAGTGTTCTGTAAATATCAATTATGTCCAATTGCTGTAATATTTCATTTAAAGCTGATATTTTCTTATTTATTTTCTGTTAGGATGATCTGTCCATGGCTATCAATGGGATGTTTAAATCCCCTACTATAATTTGTTTTTGTCAATTTCTTTTTTCAGATCTGTTAGTAGTTGCTTTGTAAATTTTGGTGCTTCTTGGTTGGGGGCATATATATTAATATGTGTAATATCTTTTTGTTGTAAAGTCCCCTTTATCATTATGAAATGTCCATCTTTGTCTCTTATTATCTTCTTGGTCCTAAAGTCTGCTTTGGCAGTAGGAGTATGGCTATATCTGCTTTTCTCTGGGTGCCATTTGCTTGAAGTATTTTTTCCACTCTTTCTCCTTGAGTCTGTGTTGTCCTGTGGCTGAGGTGTGTCTCTTATAGACAGCACAAGGTTGGTTTTGGTTCTTTAATTCAGTTTGCTACTCTGTGTCTTTTCATTGGTGAATTCAGTCCATTTACATTTAGGGTGATGATTGTTTTTATAAGAATTTCCTATAGCCATTTTATCTTCTGTTTTTTGGTAGCTCTTTCTTTTTATTGCTTCTTTGCTTTTTATTTTTATTGGTTACTTTAGTTTGTTGGTGTCTATGACTTTTGTTTGTTTGTTTTCTGTTCTTTTGTTGTTATGTGTCCCAGTTCTGAGTTCTTTTTTAGTGGTTACCAGGAACTTTACATAAAAGAAAATTTCATATATGCAGTGGTTTTTTAAGTATGTTTCTTATCTTCATTCTCTTTCAAAATTTAAGCCTTTATTACCTCCCCTTTTATTTTATTTATTTATTGTTTGTTCCAGTTTATCCCTATTTACTTTTACTTTTTGTTTCAGGTCCAATCATCTCCTTTAGTATTTTTTTAAATGCTGGCCTTGTGCTAGGGTATTCCTTCAGTGTCTGCATGTTTGGAAAGGTCTTTATTCCTCCTTCATATCTAAAGGATAACTTTTCTGGATAACTTGACTGGTTATTTTTCTCCTTTAATATTTTGAATACTTTGTTCCAATCTTTTCTGGCTTGTAGAGTTTCTGTTGAGAAATCTGTTGATAGTCTGATGGGCTTTTCTTTATAGGTTATGGTGTTCTTTGTTCTGTTTGCCTTGATGATTCTTTCTTTGTCTTTGACCTTTGATATCTTCAGTATAATAAGCCTTGGAGACGGTCTGTTAGAATTCAAGTAGCTGGGGATCCTGCTTCCTTCTTAGACTTGAGTTTCCAGTTCTTGCCATAGATTTGGGAAGTTCTCATCTCTTTTTTGTCTGAGTAAATTCTCTGTGCCCATCTTGTGCTCTGCTCCCTCCAGAATACCTATTATTCTTATATTATTTTTTTTCTAATGGAGTCAGATAGTTCTTGTGGATATCTTTCATTTCATTTAACTTTTAGATCTCTCTCTTCTTCCTTCTGTGACATTCCAAATGTCTGTCTTTGATTTCACTAATTCTTTCCTCTATCGAGTCAGCTCTGCTTCCTATGCCAGTTATTTCATTTTTCATTTCTTTCATTGTGTTTTTTTCCCCAGAATTTCTATTTGCTTCTTATTTATAGGTTCAATTTCCTTTGTGAGATCACTTAGCTCCCTCTGTGTATTCCACCAGTTTTCTTTGATCTCTTCAAGTGTTTTCAGAATTGCATATTGGATTCTCTGTCTTTTAGCTCATATGTTTCCATATCTTCAAGCTTGTATTCTGAAGATTTTTCTCTTTATTTCTGAGCACTTTTGTTCAAAAGGGTATTCATTACTACTGGAGCATTTTGTATCCTGGACATGAGGACGTTTCCCCTGGTAGATGTGAAGAAATCTTTTTTTTACTTTCTAGCTTGTGTTGCTGCAGTGTCATAATATTTTTTCTTGTTTTTTTGGTTTTCAGAAAGTGTGAGACTTCACAGAAGGTGGGCCTATCTTTGACTCAATTGCCTTGGTCTCTGTATGCCTCCTCTTTGGGAAGGTATAGTGGGCATTAGTATTCTATGCCTCCAAGATCCTACTGCTGTCAGAAGCTGCCACACCTAGATTCCTCTGCTGGCTTCAGTAGGAAATATAGGGTAGGGCTTGTTGAAAAAGGCACAGGCCTGATTTCATCACAGGGTAATACAGCTTTCCTCTTTTGGCTTCAGCAGGATGAGGGGAGGCAGGGTTTGTTGGAAAAGGCTCAGGTCTGTTTGTGTCACAGGGTAATGGCATCTTCTCAGCAGCAGCTCACCAAAGGCAGGCTGTGGGTGAGGCCTGCGAGGTGAACCCTGGGAGATAGCAAGGGGGAAGCAGCCAGACTCTGTGTATAAGGCCATGCAGTGCTCTGGTTGGGGCCGCACCTCATCATGGGGCACTCTGCACTTTAGCTGCTAGCACACTCCTGGTGCCAGCACTCCAGTCACTGGAATGCCCACCTCCACCTTCAGTTGCTGGCCTTATGATCCATGGGCCCCCAGCTCCAGCCACCCGACCCAAGGGCTGTCAGCCAGATGCTCACTCAGGTCACCTGTGCCAATCTCTGGCTCTTGCTGGTGCCTCACTCTGGCCTCCTGCACCGCGATATGGCCACCCTCACCGCACCATGGCTACTCCCCCCACACTCCTACCAGGGCTTCTCACCACAGTCAGTCGTGCCTGCTTCTGCTGTCCACCCCAAGTTCTGACTGCCTGTGCCTCTGCCTTCATCCATTCTAGGCCCTCAACCTGCCCAGCCTTGTTTTGCACTTGGACCCATGCTCCCACACTCCCACTTCAGTCAGTGTCTCCTCTGCTGGTCTCCTGGTCAGCCTCTGGGTCAGCCTCTGGGTAGATCACTGGGTAGGTCTATGAGTCACTCTCCGTGGCTTATCTCTGCACTACTCCCTTTCTTCCTCTCTCACTTGCCTTCCTTTCTATGGTTTTAGGTATTTTCTTGTGATGAGCCCTTAGCAGAGGCTATACATTGCTTACGGATTCTCTGGTTGGATTTTAGTTGTTTACATTGTCTTTCCAAGAGAGGTTTTAAGAGCTCCTCTCATGCCTCCCTCTTGGCAACATCTTCTGTTTTATAATATTTTGACTTGGTTGTCTGCTTTTCTCACAGTGGGAGACATTCTACAAGGTGGGCTTCTTTTTCACTCAGTTGCCCTAATCTCTTCACACCTTCTCTTTGGGAAGATATGGTGGGCTATGCTATTCTATGCTTCTGAGATCCCACTACAGTCAGAAACCTTCACACCTGTGCTCTTTCTAGATTCCACTGAAGAAGTATGGGCACCGGGTTTGTTTGGAAAGGTGCAGGCATGTTTGTGTCACAGGGTAATAGTGGCTACCCAGCAGCAGCTGACCAAATGAAGGCTCTGGGTGAAGCTGACAGGGGATCTTGGGGAGAGCACAAAGAAAGCAGCCAGGTTCTGTGTCCAAGGCCATGCAGTGCTATGACTGATGCCAGACCTCATTAAGGGCTACTCTCTGTGCTTCAGCTGCCAGTATACTCCTGTTACTGGCACTCCAGCCACTGGAACACCTGCTCCCTGCTGTGGTCACTGGCCTTAACAATCCTCAGGCTTCCACATTTCAGCTGCCTGACACATGCTCTGGTAGCTGGCTCCACGCTCTGGTCACCCACGCTGATCTGTAGTTGCCTCTGGTGACTTGCTTAGGCCTCCTGCACCATGGTACAGCCATGCTCACCACACTGTGGCTCCTCTCCCTGTGCTCTTACCTTGGCAACTTTCTACATCCAGCTGTGCCTGCTTCTACCATCCACCCTGCATCCTGGCTGCCCTCACTTCCAACTTTGTCTGTTCTCAGCCTCCAACCTGCCCAGAGTTTCTCTGTACCTCAACCAGTGCTCCTATGCTCCCACCTCAGTCTCTTCTTCACTGGTCTCTGGGTCAGTCTCTGGGTGGGTCACTGGGTAGGTCACTGGGTCATGCTCCATGGCATTTCTCTGCACTTCTCTATTTCCTTCTCTCTTACTAACCTTCCTTTCTCTGATTTTAGATATTTTCCCATGGTAAGCTGGTCTCTCAGCTGAGGTTCTGTGTTACTTAGGGATTCTCTTGTTGGATTTTAGTTGTTTAATTTGTTCTTCTTTCCAGGAGAGGTTTCAAGAGCTCCTCTTATTCCACCATCTTGGTGATGTCTCTTTTATTCTTCTTTTACTACTCCCTCTAGTTTAACATATTTCTGAGTTATTAAATCTAATATACATTATAACTTTTTCCAATTATTCTATATTGTTAGATTATTAAACCTTTTCCTTCCTCTTACCTTTGTCTACATTTTTATTATTTTTTTATATATCAGAATTCTGCATACTTCTAAACTCCAATACAATTTTACTATTATTTTTAGTGAAGTCAATATTTCTTTATATTTAACCATAAATTTACCCATTTTGGTGCCCTTAACTTCTTCCTACATTTCTGTTTCTATTGTTCATCTCAGGAGTTCTCTATTTCTATTACAGATCTGCTTGTTTTTCATTATATTTGTTTGTGTCCATTGTTGAATGTTTACTTAACCCTATTCTTAAAAACCTATTTACTGGAATAAATTCTAGAATATCTTAAAAAAAAATAACTTCAGTCCTCTTATTTTATTATTATTATTATTAAAATTTTATTGAATCCATTACAATAGCATTTGTTAGTAGAATTGTATAGGTTTCAAGTGTACATTTATATAATACATCATCTATATGCCACCCTGAATGTGCCCAATCTTTTCTGGCTTTAACCATTTTAAGTTATCACTTAATGTCTTCTGGTTTTCTTTATTTCTGTTGACAGAATAGCTATAGGTCTTATTGCTGTATATTTTTGAGGGTAATATCTTTTCTTTTAGCTCTTGATACTTTGAAAGTTTTATTTTGGTTTTTATTAGTCTTTTAAAACTATTTAGGTGTGATATTCTTTCTTTATTGTGCTTGAATTACTCAAAACGTATTGATTCTGTATTATCAATTTTTTAAAAATATTTTAATTTCAGAGATTTTAAGTTTACCTTTTTGGCCACTCTGTGGGAATTCAAAATTTGGCAAATGTGTTTACAGCTAAAGAATTTATGTGTTTTGGTGCACTTCAAATATTCAGTATTTTCATTCCAAGACTGCATAACCACCAAAAATGTTCTTAGTTCCCAATAGCAGCTTTTTCCTTGGGACAAAAACATGGATAGTTGGATGCTTTTTTTTCTCTGTCAAAAATCAGTGCCTGAATATCACCAGCAAAATTACTTTATAGAACTTTCAACTCAGAATCAGTATATTCCCTGGAGCCCCACTCTTTTTTAGGTCATTTCTTTTCTTTTCTTTTCTTTTTTAAAATTACATTTGACATACAATATTATATTGGTTTCAGGTGCACAACATAGTAATGATACATCTGGTTCCTATCTGATACCATATATAGTTATTACTTTGTCATTGATTGAATACCCTGTGCTGCACTTTACATCTCTGTGATAATCCTATGATTATGAATTGTACCTCTTGATTTCTTCCTCTCCTTCACCCACATCTCCAGCCCTCTTTCTTCACCTTAGAAAATCCATCACCCATTTGATACCACACACTGTCACTGGAACATTATACCCCGTATCCCTATAACTATTACTGTACAATAACCAAACTTAACTTCCTGAGTCCTTCCCCTTACATCACCTTCTCTTCTAGTCCTCCTCCCATCTGGCAACAAACCAACTATTTTCTATATCTATGAATATGTTTCTGTTCTGCTTGTTTATTGTCTTCCTTGAATTTCGCCTGAGCTTCCCAAACAAGAAAAAGCTAAAGAAATTTATCACCACCAAACCAGTAGTAAAAAGGAATGTTAGAGGGACTTTTTTAAGTTCTGGGAGGAAGTAAAAATTATGAATAATAAAATGGCAATAGCTATATATCTGTCAACAGTTATTTCTAAGTGACACAGATTAAAAGCTTCAATAAATAGACATATAGGATGCTATAATGTGTGGACTGTCAAACAGAGGAAGATAAATTCAAGTTGACTTAGTTTATAGGTCATTTTCTCTCTTTTTTTTTTTGCTTGTCACTGTAGTGGCTTGCCTTTTGGACCATTGAAAAAACAAATCTAGACTGTCATGGCAGTCACAATCTATATTATATTTTATTGGAAAAATGAAAATGGAATACCTACACTTACCTTTCTCTCTATAGATTTTTTTAAGCATATTCTTCTTATATTTACAAATTATATATTTTAATGTGAGACCTCCATCTAATCTGTTGAATTCATGTTATATTAGTTCAGTGTTTGTTGAACACTTACTTCCAAATATTCTTTTTTTCCCAATAAATTTATTGGGGTGACATTGTTTAGTAAAATTACATAGGTTTATAATGTACATTTATATACAAAATTAATTTAAATTTTGTGTCAAATATTATTGTAAGTGCTTGAGATACATTAGTAAACAAAAATAAATATGAATTTCTGAGTTTATACTGTTATCAGATGACACTAATAATGATTTAATAAATAAGTAGATAAGAGTGTTAGAATATGGTAAATGCTTAAGAAAAAGTATAGAGCAAAGTAAGAAATATCTTTTGCAAATCTAATGCTTAATTTTTTTATATTTGTTATGATAAGCCTCACTGAAAATTTGATATATAAACCAAGGCTTAAAGTAGATGAGACAATGACCCATATTGAAGAACATTTCAAGAAAGAGTAACAACTTCTGCAAGTACCCTGAGGCAAAAGCTTGCCTGTTGTATTTGAAAATATAGTTAGGATTATAGTCTGACAGTAATGTGAGTGAGGGAAAGACTGGAGACTAAGATTTTTAAGACAAAATATTTGTTCTAATTTTGATAAATTAAAACAAAATTAGAGAATCAATCTCCCTGTTTCTCTCTCTCCCCCTACTTGCATATTTATAATAAGCATGACAAAATAAATATCTCTTCAAAATAAGTGTTTAGGAAACAAATTTTCCATTAAATACTTTTTATCTCTATTTTACAGGGCCTTTTTACCTCATAATTTTAGAGTTTATGGTTATAAAGGCATAGGAATTAGGAAACCTATTGAACAACAATATCAGGTATAATTTTTATTGTCTGTTTTTCTTTTATGTGAGTTTCTGTGATTACCTTACTTAGGGTCCACTTGTTGCTGGAGTATAAATTGTTGGAGTTATGTTTTGTTTTGGCATTAATTTATTTTTTCTGATTTGTCTTAAGTAAGCCTTCTTACGTAGATGATTAGGCAAACCAAAAAATGATTGTGATGCTTTAAAGCTATTATTTCATGATGATGTACATGTATGTGCTTAAGTACCTGTGGCAAAATGGTTGACTATGTTGTGAAATACATGAAATGAAAAAAAAATGACTTGGCTTTAAAAAGTTAAATCTAGGAAGTACTTGAGACTCTAAAGACTTATCTAAAGTATTTTCAGGGACCAAATAAATATATATGGAATCTCATACACATTTAGGAATATATGATATTTTTATATATTTGACACTTTGAGCCTCACTTTATGTTTATAATTTGTTGGAAAAATTGATAGAGAAGTGTGCATATACGTGCATGGATTACTCATTCCTAAAATGCTGTTTTTCTTTCTTTGCCCTGCCCTACCAACTCCTGCTTTTTAAAAAAATTTGTATTACTGATGTCTATGTAGTGACTCTACTAGTACTTTAAAATTAAAACATTTTTATAAAGATTAGTCTTTTAACAGAAGGAATACAAGATGTGGTGAATAATTGTTTTAAATTTTGCTGAACAGACTAGACAAATATATGTGAGTCATCTATGGAGTAGTTTATACAAATATATAAATAATGCACAGTCAAATTGTGTTATGACACAGTTTCTGTGTATATATGTGTGTGTGTGTGTATACGGAAATATATCTGTATATGTATGTGTATATGGCATATATATGTGTGTTGTGAGTGTGTGTATGTGAGACAGACAGAGATAGTTAGGATTAAAGAAACAGACATGCAAGGCCACATATTATATATTGTGAATTTTATATAATTCTGCCTGAATTTAAATAATTCTGCTATGCTTAATAACTGACTCAACTTCCTACCTCTCAGGAGGTAACCATGATAAATAAATGTATAATTCAGAAGATAAAACAAAGAACATTTTATTAATAACCCAAATGTAGTAAGGTTGTTGAGTGTTGGCCTCAATTGAACGTTGGCCTTAAATATAATGAATACAGTTAAGTTCTGTGTAATTATATATATATATATATATATATATATATATATATGATAGTGGTCCCATAAGATTATAATAGAAATTTTAATAAAAATGTCTAATGTCTAGTGACACTGTAGCTATTGCACTGTATTAGTGCAATGCATTATTCATGTGTTTGTGGTGATGCTGATTCAAATAAACCTGCACTGCAAGTTGTATTATAGTATAAAATATGCAATCATGTCTAGTGCATATACTTGATGATAGCAATAAATCACTGTTACTGATTTATGTACTTACTATACGTTTATTATTATTTTAGAGTATACTCCTTCTACTTACTGAAAAAAAGGGAATTGTAAAACTATGTTGTGTTACTCTGGCAGCAGCCTCATGCATCTCACTGAACTTGGAGAGTGGGAACAAGAGTGTAAGCTTGGCTCAAACAACACAAGCTTTCATTTTTCTTTACTGAGTTTTCATAAGTTTTCTTGAATTAACTGTTTATTCATTTTCTCTTAGGACCATTTGTCCCTTTGACCATTTCCAGAGGATTTAAATGGTTGTTTATTTATAATTTTCATTCATTTTGCTAGGGAACAGATGTGTGGAGCTCCTCATGCTGTCGTACCATAGATCAATTCTCCATATCTTTATTTTTAAGGAATACTTTTTCTTAATACATAATTCTGGGTGCCAAGGCATTTTTTTCTCTCTCAACATTTTATACTATTTCATTATTTCTTGGCTCTGTAGCTTTCTATTTCTATTTATTTCTATATCTATATTACCTATACCTATTATCTATACATATCTATACCTTTCTATACCTATATCTATATATCTAGCTACTATATACAGTAGAATATTTGTTAACTGGAACTCAAGCAACCAGAATTCTCAAACAACTGGCAAAATAATAATAATAATAATCATACATTTATCTGGCATTGTTGCCAGTTAACTGAGAGTCTATAGTACTCATATACAGTAAGAAGTATCATTGTTTGTGTCTTTCTTCCTCTGAGTATTACATACTACTTTTCTTTGATTTCAAGATTTTCTCTTCATTTTTGGTTTCCATCATTTTATTATGATGTGCTGAGTTCCTTATATTTTATGGACAAAAACCAAATCCAAGCAATGGAAATAAGCAAAGGCTATTAAGAGTTTGCTCTACACAGCAAAGGAGTCAGGCACTGTCACTTGCATTTTGGCAGATACACTAAGACGAGCAAAGGCATGAATAAGCTCCATATAGTGGAAAAAAGGAAAAATTTCAGGTATGCCCTGATTGAAGGTTGATGGCATGAGAAAACTGTAGATGGGCTAAATAGAAGTAAAGCATCTTATGTAATTGTCTAGGAGTACATATATTGCATTCTGTGGTTAGTCTTAAGTTGAAGACAGAGAAAATTTAGTTAAATGAAAAGTTTTTACTTAAGTTCTGGTTGTTTATGGCTTATTACTACGTAAGCTACTGTTTAGCTTCCTAGATTGTTACTAGAAATAGCAATATGCCTTCCTACAATGTCTGACTTGTAGCTGACTGGCTTCCTGGGTTAGTTATTGTCAATAAGGAGATGGATTTCCTGGGCAGGTTGCTACAGGTTGTGGGTCAGAATTCAATTTTTATAAATGATCTAGTCATTGCTCATTTGTATATTCAGTGTCTCAATCTATAAATTGTGGTATCTCAATATATTTGGAAATTTTTGGTCATTATTTTTTCAAATATTTTTACAACTATTTCCCCTTTCCATTTATCTGGGACTCCAATTAAACATATGTTAGGAAACACTGTCCAATAAATTGCTACAGTTCTGTTCAATTTGATGATTTCTATAAGTCTATGTTCTATGTTTTCTTTTACCCTTTGTTACTATCTCTAATGTGAAACCATCCAATGTCTTCCATTTTAAATATATTTTTCTTCTAGAATTTAGAATTGGCATCTTTATAACCTTTATTGCTATTGAATTTTCTAACTGCATCTTTATTTTGCCTAAATTTTCCTTTTGTTCTTGATCACATTTTAATATCTGTTTTAAAACCTGTTTTTCTACTAACTCCAAGGTCTTGGGTTATTTCAGTCAGGTCTTTTTCTGATTTTTCTTTTGACTGTGGGCCACATTTTCATTTTATCACATATCAAATATTTTAAAATTATACTGGCCATATTCAGTGATACTTTGTAGAACTTGTGACTTTTTTCTCTGCAGAGTTTTTATTCTTAATCTGGCAAGCAGTTAACTTTGCTGGAACCAGTTTCCAGAGTCTACTCTCCTGTGTTTGGAAACAGCCCAAATCTCTAAATTCTAACTTTTCTGGTCTTAGTTTCTGCTAAGCTACTTGAAATATTTTTCATATACCGTACATTCTCAGTTCAGATGTAAATAAAGAACTTACACGTAATGTTAATAACATACTTTTGGGGGTCTCACTCTGTGCCTCCTCTCTTTCCTGGATACAGCACCTCAATTTCTAGGAACTTGAAACCATGGTTAATATGATTGAGTTTGTTGTTGTTGTTGTTGTTGCTGTAGTTGTTGTAACATTAGCTACCAAGTGCTGCCTTGCCTTGGGAGTGCCCTCAGGTGAAAACCAATATAAATGCAAATTTCAGTAAATAACCATGTTTTTGTTTCTGGTATATATTTCTTTCTTTTTCTTCTTTTTTTTTCTTCTTTTTTTGCCTGCCTTTGTAGTTGGAGTTTTAAAATTATTTTACAAGACTTTACATTTGTAATTAATGAGAGAATTAATCCAATGAAAGCTACTCTGCTATTATACTCAAAAAATATAAAACAGACAAATTTCTCATTTCAATTTACTTTGTTTTGTTTTGTTTCACCTCTACCATCCAAAACTAAGTCAAAAGAGTATGAGAAAATAAGTTTTTGATGATTTCTACTTTGATCTTAATTACCAAGAATTTCATGCTTAATTTACAGCAGAAAAAATCTGAATGTATGCTAATTGTTTATAAACTTGTGGGAAAATTTTTTGATAATTGTGTCAAATGTTCATCTAATAATTCTATAAATCTATTTTGAAAACAATTAGTATTTGATTTATGCACACCAATAAACATAGTATAAATATTTGAAAATAGTGCCTTTAATGTGAGTTATTATAATAAAAATATATGTACTTTATCTTTATATTTCAGAATTTTTGCTTCTACCAAGGATATATTGAAGGTTATCCAAATTCTATGGTGATCCTTAGCACATGTACTGGACTCAGGTTGTGATACATAATTTTAAAACTACAAAATGAAATTAGAAAATATTTTTGTGTGGAAAACTGTCTTTGGAAAAGTGTAGTACATGTCTCCACTCTTATCCTGAATTAAGATATTTGATATATTTGGAGGACATGAAATATAAATAGCAAAGCAAATACCAATAGTATTACTATTCTGTGCCACTCAGTAAGTTTGTGGATACATAGAAACCTTTTCCTACTTTAGCACCTATGAATAAGACGGAGAATTATCTGCATGCTATTATATTAAGAAAACTCTGACTAAAAAGCATTTTATTAACCTTAAAAATGTATTATTTTATATATCCACTTATTTTTTGAAAATTTTAGGGGCCTATTACAGTTTGAAAATGTAAGTTATGGAATTGAGCCCTTGGAACCTTCAATTGGTTTTGAACATGTGATTTATCAAGTGAAACATAAGAATATAGGTGCTTCTGTATATGCTGAGGAGTATATTGAGCCAAAGGAAATGCCATATAAAATACAAACTATAGAGGTAGGTAATTATCTGAGTAAGCCATATGATTATTACTATTCAGCAATATAAACAATTTTTCTAATGAACTGTTTACATTAATATATGTGATTGATTGAAGATAGATGCTAGATAATAGATAGATGATAGATGATTGATAGATAGATAGATAGATAGATAGATAGATAGATAGATAGATGATAGATAGATAATAGGTAGGTAGGTAGGTAAATACGTAGGTAGGTAGATAGATAGATAGAGCAGAAACTTTATGACTTATAGTTTGAGCCTTAAAAATAGTCATTCAATTTCCTGAACTCCAAGCTGGTATTTTCCACTGTTAGCAGCAATTTTTCTTCTATGATCTAGACTTTTGTTGTCTGCAGATGTACTCTTTTCTCCATATCCATTATGTCAAAATTTTGATATAATCAATACAAATGCCATTCACAAAAATATTTAAGATATATATCTAGGGTCCTTAGGAGAATCACTAGTGTCTTTTAAGGCAACTGCCTCAGAGGCAGCCATCACATTTTCCTCAAGATGCAGGATTAATCTCTTTATACAGAGATAGAGAAGCTGCTTAGGAGGTTAGTGACCTGAGAATCATCAGAGTCTTCTCCATATGTCCTCATTCCAAAGTTCATAATCTCATTTATTTCTAGTTAATGTTCCCACTTTTACAGTATACACTCACGATGTTGAAAATTCAACTTAAGTTGTAATTTATCTACTCATAGAATGAGATCCTGGGTTTGATTTTCAGCCATCTCAGATTTGCAGCTATAGTAGTTAATGATATTTTTCAGGGCACATATTTCTCCAGGAAAACAGAACCAACAGGATTTATGTCTAAATGTGTGTGTGCATGTATGTATATATATGTGTGTGTGTGTGTGTGTGTGTATACACACACCCAATAATCTGAGCATTGTGGCCCAGTCAAGTTGACAGATAAAATTAACCGTCACACCAGGGCTACAAAATTTATTTCTGTATTTCTTCTATAAATTTTCTTGTTTGATTTATTGCATTTTAGGGGATATCAGGATGGTTCAGTGGGTTGAACACTCAGTTTACAGCCCCGGGGTCTGAGGATCAAATCACAGCCCCCGCCCATGCGAACCCACATACTGAACTGGGGTGTGCTTCTAATTCGGTTCTAACTGGGGTGAGCTTCCTATGTGGGAGGCCCCTGGTTTGGTGCCCAGGGCTCCAGCTCATGAGTGTGTGCTTCCCATGCGGAGGGCCTCTGACAAGTTTCTGCTCTGCACAGCCCCACCTCCACCTGTGGAATGAAACTATGTATCTTTAGAAAAATAATGACATGCAACTGTGGAGACTGCTCTAGGCCCTTCCCAATCTCTCTGTCTCTCTTTGTCTCTCTCTGTCAAAAACAATAAAAATAAATCTTTAATAAAAAACAAGTGTAATTTATTACATTTTAATATAGGACTCAATTTAAGTTAATTTTATGGTGTGAAATAAAATTCTAACTTCATAACTTTTTTATATGAAAACCTAGTTTTGTCAGCGCCATTTGGTGAAAAAACTATATTTTGTTCCACTGAACTCTCATGGCCCTTGTTTTTCAAAGATCAGTTGATCATAAATGTTAAGGGCTATTTGTAATTGCAATTAAGTTCCATTGGTCTTTTTGCTTATTTTTATGCTAGAACTATGCTGTTTTTAACACTATACTTTTGAAGTAAATTTTGGAGTTAGTAATTGTGTATTATTCTTTTTTGATATTGTTCTGGCTACGCTTGTTACTATGAATTTCCAAATGCATTTTAAATTTTATTTATTTCAATTTTCTTAAAGAGTCATCTGGGATGGTGTTACCTCTGCACATACATTTGAGAAATACTGCCATTTAACAATACTAACTCTTCTTATCCATGAACATCGAAGATCTTTGTTTTTAGGTTTTCTTTCATATTTTTCTGCCTTGTTTAGCACAGTTCAATCTTCAAGTTGCCAAGTTGCACTCTGTTAAATTTATTTCTACAAGTCTTATTATTTAAATGCTATTAAACATTTAATTTTTATTTAAAGTTTATATTTCTGATTATTAGGCTTTGGAAATTATTGAGTTTTGTATACTGATTTTGTATTTTGCAAACCTATTGAAACTATTAGTTTTTTATTAAAATGTGATTTTCTCCGTACATGGCATGTCATCTTGAATGAAGATAGTTTATAGTCTTTCTTTTCAATTAGGATAATTTTCATTTTTTTATTGCCTAATTGCTCTGGTTAGCACCCCAGTATAATGTTGAATAGTTGAAAAAAACATATCCTTATCTTGCCCAAATCTTGGGAGGAAAGAATTCAATCTGTCACCATTAGGCACAATGCAAATGGTAAAATAAAACTCAAACTTGAAACTTCTGACACACTATACTCTTCAATAGAACACTCCTGCTTTTCATTTTGTCTTACTTTTTTTGACTTTTCCTTATATATTTACATTTTAGATATTAATATTTTCTATGTTATGCCTCAGGTTTTTGTTTGTTTGCCTTTTATAGTGTTCTGTGATTTTATCTACTGTGATTTACAGATCTTTCATTCTCATTCCAAACTTTTTCTTGGGTTATTGATTCCATATTGGACATAGTAGTTACCTAAGTTAAATGAAATACACTAACACATTATGTATCTACCCACTTATCTATTTATCATCTATCTATCATCTATATCTATCTATCTATCTATCTATCATCTATTTATCTATCAACTATCTATCTATCCATCGTCTATCATCAATCATTATGTTTCTTCTCACTCTCTGAATATTCTTACCAATAACTTCTGATATATTTTAAATGTAACTCTATCTATATCTCAATTATATTATTCACTGGTGTTCTCAAATCTTCTTGCCTATGTCCAATTGTTTAGTATTTACTTGACCAAAGCAAGCTTTACTACAATTGATGTCATCTTTGTATAACATATATGTAAGCAATAAATATGTTAAATTTCAAAAGACCTCAAAAGCCATTTTATGTAGTGAGAGAATGGGATCATATAAGGAGACATCTTATATGGAATCTCCTTATATGGCTCTATTCTTACCATCTCCTTTTATGGCCTTTTACAACAAAAAATTGCTTTTAGTTCTTTTGAAATGTAATACTTGCACACCTTTTAACACACACGGTTACTGAAATTCTTTTATGTATCCTTGTCTTAAATTTATTTGGCTAAAATAGACTATGCATTTGTTCCTCACAAAATTATATTGTTCATTACATGAATAAATAAATTATTATTAACTAAATATCACCAATCCCAGTATCAAAGATAAAAATGAACAAGGATGACTTTATGGAGTGTTAGACAACTAACACTTATGTTGGTTAAAACAAAGAAATAATTTTGAGTCTCTCAATCCATTAATATATTGTTTCTCTTTATTAATTTAAGTGTTTATATTTATCTTCCAGTAAAGTATAATTATTTAATTTTTTAGAAATTTTAATGAAAGATTGGAGTCCTATAAGCAAACTGTCATGAAATATAGTTCCATGAAATATCAATAAAAATGATAAGAAATCAGATAGATAATAAGATTATTTAATTTGCATTTTTTGAACAAAACCTTGAAACCTCCATGGCTTGAACCAAGAAATAGAATTTTCAAGTAGAGGGGAAAATGAGTGATCAATAATCAGCTCCTAAATTTGTCTTACTGACCTTCTCAACTTTTTGTTTCTATTAATTACTATAACCATTTCCATAGATGAATTAGAGTTAAATTTTTTATCTCTACTAAATCCCAAATTTCTTGTTCTCTTTAATGCTCTTTTAATATGTTAATGGAAATAGTTTAACTAAAATGAGATATTTTTTAACTTCAATATAAAGAAAAATGAAGACATTAAAAGAAACATAATAGAAGTTTCTTCAGTGTATAAAATTTCATTTTCCTTTTCTGCTTCTAGATATTTGTCCAGTGTTTGTAGATAGTATACTATTTAAATAACAAGGTATTTTGCATCATCTTCACAATTATATAAAAATGTTTGCAAAACTTGTCTTACATGTTTTTCCTAATGCATTCCTTTTAGGTCAAGTTTATGAAAGAACTATAATAAAAATAACATTTTATTAATAGTATATAAGACAATAATGAGGAGACTTTCTCCTCATTATTTGGCAGTGTCTAAGTCACATAAATGATATGCCAGAGTTCAAACCACCATCAGGCTTCATGTTTGTACCAGATTTAATCATCGTGATCTAAATAGATAACATCATATCCAGAATCTACATTTTGAGATAACTATGGTCCAATTTAAGAAAGTTAGTCATTTTGATTTTCTGTTGCTCAGCTATTTCTTAGTGATATATATGGAGATTAACTTTATCTTTCAGATGAAATATTATCCCTCTAAACACAGAGATTTTTTTTTTTTACTCTTTCAGGGTTGTAGATAAAACCATATCACACAGTAATGTATAATATAATAGCATTGTTCAGCAAATAGAAATTAATATCTTGTAAAATGTGGAATCATGGAAAGGTTTATTCAAAAAAAAGAGAAAAACATAAATATCCCAATACCAATGCAAATATGAAGAATGGAAGGTAAAAGAAAGTTATTTTCTGAGTAAGTTAAATGGTTGATAATGTGCAAAAGAGGTGAAAAAGACAATATTCTGAAAATGATTGTGACAATTAGTTCTGCTTATATTATCTGGATATATATATATATATATATATATATTTCCACAATGCATTCATGAAGAAGTGATAAAGACTAAGTTATTAAATACTTTTTTAATTTTGATGTGTATTTTTTTTCAGCCACTTACAGATTTCTCTCAGTATATAGAAATGCATGTTGTAGTTGAAAAAAATTTGGTAAGTACATTTTCATTTATTTGTCTTAAGTCAATTTATATTTGTAATAAAATAAATGTTTAACACAGGACAATAAATGATATTTGCTTTAAATCTGTAGTAAGTTAGAAATTAAATCTCAAAGTTTACTTTTACTTTTACATAAATAATGTAAATGAAAACAATTGCTACTTTTAAAATAGTTTCTTAGTAATTTTTATTCATTTCTCTGTCCTCCTAATGTCTGGCAACCATTGATTTCTTCTATTGTCTCCATAGTTTTGCCTTTTAATGAATGTTCTATAGTTGAAATATATAGTATATAGCCATTACAGACTGGTTTCTTTACCTTAGTAGTATGAATTTAACTTTTCTCCATGCCTTTTTATGGCTTGATAGCTCTTCTCTTTTATAAGTAAATCATATTTTATTGTACACATATATCACAATTTATCCACTCACCTACTGAAGTACAGCAAATTTTGGCCATTATAAAGAAAGCTGCTATACACATTCGTGCACAGGTTTTTGTGTGGACATAAGTAAACAGCAAAGAGCATGATCAGTGGATTGTATTGTTACTGCAGAATGGGACCTTCTTGATGCAGTGACTAGGTCCTTGATCCCAAACAAAGAATTGAGTGAGACACAGAAATACAGAGTAAAAGAATATTTTATTAGAAGTAGAAGTATACTTGCTAGAAATAGGAGCAGGCCAGAGAAAAAGAGTGACTCAAGGGCTTCTACCATCAAGGCCTTGGTAGTTTTTCTTCTATTTTTTTTTTTTTTTAGAAGGAGTTCACACCCTTCTGAGCCTGGGAACTCTTGATTGACAAGGGGCCATTACATCATCTTCTTTTAAATGCACTTATTCCTTCCCAGAATTCAGTACGTTATAGTGATAATAATGAACTTTCAGGTATATATATATATATATATATGATCTTACAATGATGATATAATGAGGCTTTTGTGAATTAAAGGTCATTATAACTCTTATTGTGGTGGACTATTTTGTATCCTATATCTTTTTTGTGTCAGTTAATTTTTTCCTGTAATTTGCTCTTGTGGTTGCCTAACTTGAAGTGGGAATTACTGGAAAAAGGGTGGTATCAGGGTGGCTACTATTCCATCAAGGAGGGTCCCATGAAAGGGGTCCTGAGATTCTCCTACATACTATCCACCTACCACAGTTTCCTCTTGAGAGGTATGATCCCCATAACTCTCTATGGGAAGTTGAAGGACAGGAGGGAGGTCTCTCCTTCTGTATCTGCTTCCTGCTGAATGTGGCCATTGTCCCTACCTATTGAGGATTCACGAAACTCTCATGCTATCTTAACTAAAAGGGAAGAAGGGGTCTCAAGATCTGTCTGAAAGACCATGCTGACTTCTTCAGTTGGGATGGGCTGGAAGCCTTGCTAGGGCATCATTTGTGTCCCAATGACCCCTAGATAAGGAGAGATAGATTTAGTTAACAGATTTAAAAGCACCCATATGCTGAACTGGGACATGCTTCCCATATGGGAGGCCCCTGGTTTGGTTCCCACCCTGTGTGGCCCTACATCTGCCTGTGTGGGATGAAACTGTCTGGACTAATGATGTATGGCTGTGGAGACTTCTCTCGGCCCTTCCCCTTATCTGTGTGTGTCACTCTGTCAAACAATAAGATAAATCTTTAAAAACAAAATAAATTAAAAATAAGTAAAAATAAAAGCATTGACTCAAATGGCAGGCCTCAAAGCCACTGACACAGGGTGGCTACATGACAATACATTCGTTTAGCTCCATCGAGCCTTTGGCATCACCTATCCAGGAGCTGTGTCTAGAACCATCTGGAAAGAATGCTGGGCCACGATGATTATAATCAGCAAGCAAGGGAACATGAATCACAAGTGTCAAGATAATTATCTAAAGCAGAATGTAGGAGGCATTTCATTGCTCATACTAGGAACAATTCAGAAAAAAACTGATTAAGAAGGTGTTTAAGACTAGGGACTAGAAAAAAGGTCAAATTTGGGAGGTGAGAAACTAGGGAAAAGGTGACCAGAAATTCTTATAATAAGGGGCTTTTTTATTTGGCCATATCAGTATGGTCAGAGTGTGTTTCCTTTTCTAAGAAACTGCCAGATTGTTTTCCGAAGTGGCAATAGCATGTTGTATTCAACACTAAATTATCTTATTGTTTTCTGGCCTCTGAGGTTTGTGTGGAGAAATTAACTGATAATCTAATTATCATCCCTCTTATGTGATGAGTTATTTCTCTCATGCTGCTTTCAATATTTTCTCTGGGTCTTTTGTTTTAGATAGTTTGATTATAATATGTTTTACTATGCAATTGTTCTCATTACTCATGGTGTCACTTTTCACAGTTTCAGTTTCCTTTTGTCAGCCATGATCTGAAAATAATAAATGGACAATTCTAGAAATAAACAATTCATAAATTTTAAAATGCACAATATTCTAAGTAGTATGAAGGACTCTTGCAGTCCCACTCTGTCCTGCCTGGGATGTGACTTATTCCTTTCACTAGCATATCATGCTATTAAGCCACCTATCCATTAGCCACTTAGTAGTAGTCTTGATTATTAGATTGACTGTCACAATATTGCAACGCTTATGTTCAATAACACTTACTTTATCTAAAAATGGCCCCAAAGTACAAGAGTAGTGATACTTGGATTTCAGATATGCCAGTGAAGCCATAAACTTTATCATAACTATGTACATATAAACAAAACATAGTATATATAGGATTTGGTACTATTCAAGGTTTCAGGCATCCACTGGGAGTCTACTATAATAAGTAGCCTCCCCACCCCCAGATAAGCAGTAACTATTATATTGTATCTTGGGTCTCTTTGGTTTTATCTTCCTTAGCTTGTTGAGCTTCCAAAATTTGTTGGTTCATGTGCTTCATAAAATGTGGGATGTTTTTAGCCAGTGTTTTTTCAAATAATCCCTTCTTCTGGTATTTCAATAATTCATATATTGTTTGTATTTAATGGTATCCCAAAGGTCCGTCTATTTTTCTTTCTGGTCCTTAGATTCAATAATTTCAATTGTCCTGTTCTCAAGTTTGCTGATTCTTTCTTCTGCCTCTTCATATCTGCCCTTGAACACTTCTAGCAAAATTTAAGTTTAGTTACCACTATTTTTAGCTCCAGAATTTGGCTTCTTTTTATAATTTCTATATTTTTGTGGATCTTCTCATTTTGCATATGTGTCATTTTCCTGATTAAACTTAGTCTGTGTTTTCCTTTAGCTTTATAAGCATATTTTAGACAATTGTTTTACAGACATTTTCTGGGAATGCCAGAATGGCTCAGCAGATTGAATGCTCATCTTGCAGCCCCAGGGTCCAAGGATCATATCCTTGCTCCAGCCTGTGTGGACCCATATGCTAAATTGGGGTGTGCCCCCAGTTTGGTTCTTGCCCAGACATGCTCCCCACGTAGAAGGCCCCCAGCTCATGGGGGTGTGCCTTCTATGTGGGAGGCCCCCCATCCCAGATTATGGCCCTGTGAAGCCCCATGCCCACCTGTGGAGTGAAACCATATAAAAAACTAATGACTTACAAATATGGAGACTGCTCTGGGACCTTATCCTTCTTTCTCTCTCTCTCTCTCTCTCTCTCTCTCTCTCTCTCTCTCTCTCTCTCTCTCTCTCTCTCTCTCTCTCTCTTTCTCTCGTCAAAAATAATTAAGATAAATCTTTAAAGACATTTTCTAGTGAGTCTGCATTTCCTATAGGATGGTTTCTCCCCATTTTTCTTGTTCCTGTGGGCCATGCTTGCTTTGTTTCATTGTTTGCCTTATGATATAGAATTAATGTTTGTGTTTCTCTAAAAATCATATTGCAACCCAATACAATGTGATGGTATTTGAAGGCAGGACCTTTGGGCGCGAGCTGCATGCGGCTTGTGAGCCGCATTTTGCCGACCACTGGCCTAGGTCATTAAGTTGGAGCCCTCATAAATGGCATTAGGGCCCTTATGAAAAAGGACCCAGAAAGTTACCACATCCTTCTGCCATGTGAGAACACAAGAAAATGGCAAGATGACCATTTATGAACCAGGAAAAGGGTTTTCATCAGACACCAAATCTGCTAGAACCTTGATATTAGACTTTTTAGGTTCCATTAACTGTGATAAATAAATGTTTGTTGTTTAAGTACCCAGTTTATGGTATTTTTTGTTATAGAAACCCAAACTGACTAAGGAAACTTGTGATTTTTTTTGAAAATTCAGCATTTGAATAAATAACCACCTCTTGCAGCTTTTGCATATTGGCTTTATGATGGGACAGTCCTTCATTGATTGGCTGAGCTTGCTTTCAATTTAGAGGTCAATTGAGATAAAATTTTAGGGTGTTCTCAGATATTTTATGAGCATGTGTCTTCATAAGCTTTCTTAATTTTACCATATTCAGAGTTATTTTTGAATATCTCAATTTTCCAGAGTCTCACCCCAGCTTTTCCTCAGGGCCTTAGATGGCATGTTGTATATCCACACCTGTAATCTCTTGCTCCAGGCACCTGAAGTTCTGTTATCCCTCTGAAGTTTTCACAAGAAGTGACCACTTGTTTTTGCTATCCGATATCTTCATTAGGTGAGACAGAAACTAGCCTTTTAGTCAGCCTTTACACAAGTTAGAGCATTTCAAATAAGGTCTCTGAAATCTTTATTTGAGGGAGCTTACTGGGAATTAGGCTGCCATCTCCTCCTGATTAAACCATGTCACACTTTACAGGGGTCAGGGCAAGGGGAAGTAAGAGCACCACAACATGTCTTGTTATTTTCAAGTTGATTTTTTCATGATTAAACATTTGCTTGGTTGCTGTGCAGACTTTTGTTTTCCAGAGCTCTTGAGATTATTTCAGTTGGTTTCTGATCATCTTTTGACATTTCCATTGAGGAACAAGGGCTTAGAGTTTTCTAGCCCTCCATTTTGCTATTATCACTCCTGGTGGAGAATCTTTTTAATTATTTTTAGTTATATTTTTATGAAGGCTATTTGTCAGATAGCTCTAAAAGATTATTAATTTGGTATTGATATTTATTGATTGCATTTTCTCACTGAATTTGTGATTTTCCTGGTTCTTGGTATAGCAAGTGATTTTCAGTTTTGGAACATTTTGGAACATTTTGATTATTATGTTATGATTCTACATAAATCTTATTTTATTAGCATACAAGTATTGACAAATTTGTGTGTCTGCATTCAATGACAAATTTTTCAGAGCCTTACTGATGCTATTTTGGTCTTTTTGATACACTTGGTGCTTCTAAAGATCCCACTGATACCTGTCTGTGCTGCCTATGGGAGTGAAAACTTTTCCTGTCCTCCTGGGAGATTATAGAGGATGAGCCTGGGAGGTAGAGAGTGTTTTCCTGACCTACCAAGTACCAGTGGTATTCCTGTTTACATTTTCCCAGTGCTGTTTGTGGGAGTGAAAGTTTCTTCTCGGGGGTTCTTCTGCCTAGTGTTTATAGGTGGGGATAGAAGACATCTGGTCTTGAGGGCATGGAGCTGTTTTGTGTCATCTGAACTTCACTCATCCCTGCTGATATTGACAGCAGGGGCAATTGGCCCTTCACTGGCCCAGGCTATACCTACCGGTATTCTTTCAAGTTAGGTCATGAGAGATTCTATGCTGTGGGGAGATTACTACTCCAGGCCTCAGCGTGTTAGTGGGTTTCTCACTTCATTCCATTTTGGTTACTTTTTGTCAGTGGATAAGGTGTTGGGAGTTGCTGGGCAGCTGTTTTCCCTCCATTAACAATGTACCTATATGGGCACCTTCCTATTTTCATCTTTTAGAGATATGCTATTTTTGTTGTTATATTTTTTCAAAATTTATAGTTTTTCAGTTGTGCTCTGCTGGAGGAAACAGGGAAAGAATAGTCTACATCATCTTGTCTCAAACAAGAGTCTCCACAATACCTGTTGAAATTTAAGTTATTGAGTTTTTTTTTTGCAAGATTTTATTTATTTATTTATTCATTCATTATTGTTTTTGACAGAGACAGAGAGAAAGAGAGAGAGAGAGAGAGAGAGAGAGAGAGAGAGAGAGAGAGAGAGAACTGAACTGGGAGAACTCCTCAGTTCAGCATATGGGTCCACACGGGCCAGAGCCCAGATTTGATCCCTGGTCCCCGGTGCTGCAACGTGAGCACCCAACCCACTGAGCCATCCCAGCTTCCCCAAGAGTTTTTTTAAGAGAACAAAAGAGAAGATATTTTTGTGTTTTGTACCTATCTTGTAATTACCATTACCAATGCTCTGTACGTCTTTGTGTAGATATCAGTTAGTGTATTGTGTCATCTCTTATTAACCCAAAGGAGTTTATTATTTCTTGTAATTTTTAGTAACACAGTTCTGCTATCAATGATTTTCTCTGAATTTTAGACTGCTTTTTTGTTGCCTTTACTTTTGAAGAAAAATTTTACTAGATATAAAATGTATTTATTTATTTATTTTATTAAATTTATTGGAGTGACATTGACTGGTAACAATTACATCGTTTCCAGGTGTATAACTACATTACATTGCCTATACATTGCATTATGTGCTCAACACCCAGAATCAGCTCTCTTTATATCACCATATATTTGATCCCACCTCCCTACTCAACCCCCCATCCCCAACACCAATTTCCCTTTTATCCTCAGTAACCAGAAAACTATTGACTGTGTCCATGAGTCTTTGCTTTTTTGTTACTTTCAGTTTTATATTTCACCTATAAGTGAGGACATGTGTTTCTCAATTCTTTTAGTCTGACTTACTTCACTTAATAAGATGGTTTCAAGATATGAAATTCTTGGGGAAAGCCGGGACGGCTCAGCGGGTTGAGCGCTCGCTTTGAGGCCATGAGGACCGAGGATCGAATCCCGGCTCCGGCCCAGGCAGGACCCACGTGCTGAACTGGGGAGTTCCCACAGTTTGGTTCTCTAACTGTCTCTGTCTCTGTCTCTCTCTCTATCTGTCAAAAAGTAAAATAGAAATAACTATGC
>PVKE010006429.1:25775-54521 GCA_004027555.1 Craseonycteris thonglongyai | reverse complement strand
GAGGACCGAGGATCGAATCCCGGCTCCGGCCCAGGCAGGACCCACATGCTGAACTGGGGAGTTCCCACAGTTCGGTTCTCTAGCTGTCTCTGTCTCTGTCTCTCTCTCTATCTGTCAAAAGTAAAATAAAAATAAATATGCACTGAAGATAAAATAATTACTCTCTATAAATATAAAAAGATACAAAAAAAAAAAAAAGAGAATACAGGGTCTGGCAGAAGTGGGGCCACATGGGGTGGGAACCAAACTGGGGGTCTCCCGTATGGGAAGCACACCCCAGTTCAGCCTATGGGTCCACACGGGTCGGGGCCGGGATTCGATCCTTGGTCCCCGGAGCTGCAAATCAAGTACTTAACTCACTGAGCGGACCTGGTTTCCTTGTTTAGTGGACTTTCTGGATGGTCCTCTCATTTTTCAGTTTTTCTCTCCTATTTCCCATGTTTGAGGTTCTTTTTTCTTCTGCTTTTCACAGACATGCTTTCCTTTATCTTCCAATTCCTCCTGTGAGGGTTTTCTGGGGGTGTGATTTGGGGGGTGGGGTGGAGGCTGCCTTCAATTTCCAAGAAGGCGATTTGTTGGTTCTCTGAATGTCTTTTTATCTCTCCTCCCTTCTTTAAAGTCTCTGATGGCATCGCTGATGGCTATGTGGACTTTTGCTTTTCTCCACACGGTGTCTGTTTCCTCCAAGTTGCTTTAGATTTCATGACACGGCCTTCCCTGAAATGCCAGGTCGTCTGTGGCTGCGTGTAACAGACAGATTAGACACCCGGGGCGCGTGCACAGGGCTTGTTAACTGAGGTCTTCCCTGCAGCAGGATCTGGCTGATCCATTAGGTGACTACAGATACCAGAAAGTCTAGGTGTTCCTCCTGACTGGGCCCAAGACCACAGAAAACACCCTTCAAAGTCCCCAGGTTACCTGTCCTCTGAAATCCAATGTCTATATGTTCACGTAATCCCTGCTCTTGTCGTGGGACCTCTGTCCTCAATGATGCCTGGTGTCCCCAAGCCCAAGATGTGCCCTCTGACCTTTTCTGGATAATAAACATCCAGTCTTTTGTCAGGATGGGGAAGGAGACACAGAGCTGAGGAGGGATCTGAGTCCTTCTTTTTTAGAGGAATGAGATTTTTTGGGTTTTTTTGAGAGATATATTTTATTGTTTTTGACAGAGACAGAGAGAGACAGAGAGACAGGGAAGGGCCCAGAGCCGTCTCCATAGTTATACACCATCAGTTTTCAACATAGTTTCATTCCACACAGGTGGGTGGGGGAGGCACAGGGCAAGAACTAAACTGGGGGCCTCCTGCATGGGGAGCACACCCCAGTTCAGCCTATGGGTCCACACAGGCTGGGGCCGGGATTTGACCCTTGGTCCCCAGGGCTGCAAAGCGAGCGCTTTACCTGCTGAGCCATCCCGGCCTCCCCTGGAGTCGTTCTTACGCAGATTTTTAGACAATTATTATGTTAGTCCCTCATTCACACGCACATCCAGAGGTACCATGTATCACCGTGAACCTTCTAGAGACTCCAGACTTGGTTCTTGGCGTCCCTTCTGGGCTACTATTTCAGGATTCAATTAACTCAGGTCTGCTATGCAGGGTGGTCAACTTGTGGAAGGGGGTAGGATCGGAGAGGTGGGAGTCCTAGAGCACACAGTTTATGTGGCTTATTATTAGCCTATGTGCCAAATTTCATCCTACTTGCATCCATGTTTGTGCAGATATTGAAGCACGTCCAACATGAAGAAAACCCCAAGTGTGGACAAAAGTGAATGTCACGCCATCGTTAAGTTCTTCACGAAACAAAGAAACGCACCTCAAACCATTTGGGAAGAGGTGTTAGCAGTTATGGGGACGGTTGCCCTGGGAAACATGTGGTTTACAGGTGGCACAGCCTTTTCAAGCCAGGCAGGGAGTCAAAGGAAGACACCCTCCATACGGGACACCCTGTGTAGGCCGCTTCCTCAGGCATTGTCCAAAAACTTGAAAACTTGTAGCGGAAGAGGCCTGATTGAATAAAAAGCGACTTGCGGGAGTGGCTGGAGTATCACCTATAACCATTCTGAATAGTCTCCAGCAGCATCTAAGGATGTCAAAAGTCAGCGCAAGATGGGTCCCGAGCATGCTCACGCCGCTTCAAAACAACCGTGTATTGAGTTTTCATGACAGTGTTGGGACCTCTGCAGAGACAACAAAGAACCACACTGGAGATGAACTTGGGTTCATCATGATGAGCCGACTCAAAGCAGGCGGCCCTGCAGGGTCATGAAAAAGGCATGCCACCCCCTGAGAAGTTCAAGGTGTTGCAATCGGCTGGAAAAACCATGGCTACTGTTTTGGGGGACGGAGGGTATCCTGCTGATGGATGACAAAGATAAGGGTGTCACAGTCACTGGAGAGCACTAGTCCAGTCTGTTAAACAGTTCAAAGAATCTGTGAAGGAGAAAAGAAGAGGAAAATGAACCACAGGGATGCTGGTTTTGGCTGCTCTTCATGCCTGAGGCTTCCAAACATTAAACCACCCCCTTATAGTCCAGACCTGGCTCCGTCCCATTATCATTGGTTCCCAAACAGGAAAAAAACAAAAACAAGCCAGCTTTGAAAGGGAAGAAAGTTACAGAAGATAGAGAGGTTTAAAGGTGCACTTTCAGCATATTTTGAGGACCAAAACAAAACATTGTCTGAGAATATAAATACACGTATTGAAAAATCTGACAAGTGTATCAGGGTTAAGGGTGAATGTATTGAAAAAGAAAAATAATACATAGGTTGGTTTGTTTTTTTTAACCTTCCTTCCCCTTCATTCCGTGAATTTCTTAACCATCCCTCATCGGTTAGCTTCAAAAATCTGTGTTGTTCGTCCTGCCTTGCTAGCTCCGCCCTTGCTAATGTCTTCACAACAAACTGTTGGTTGGTGTCAAAATGCTATCCTCCCCACCCCCACCTTCCCCAGAAACCTGTCACCTTGACTCCCCTCAGGCCTCCACAGCCACATCTCCAACCCCCTGCTCTCTGATCTCCCCGACTCTGCTTCTGTGTATTCTGCTCCTTCCATCTGACGCTTGCTTCCCACGGGCCCCTGGCCAGACATCAGCCACCTCTTGTCAAAACCCTAGTTAGCAAGGAAAAGACGGACCTGGAGCTAATTCGAGAGGTTTTCTGGGGAAGCGAACTCTGTCTAGAAGCTCCGTACTTCTACATAGAGTTTGAATAAAGGCTGCCAAGCCCGAGGCTACCTTCAGTGAATTCTGGAGCAAACATCAAATGCTTGAGACACTAACCAGGACTGTTTTGGGAGGTGAAGGCAGCTGGGGAGTGTGTCTCTGTAGAGGACCCTCTACCCAGGCCAGCCTTGTCTCCCCCAGGACAGGTGTCTTGCCTGTGGCTGTCTCCCAAGGCTTCACACCGGGCACCCTCATACTTGCAGGCCAGCCATGTGTGTGCCTGCTGGGGGGTCCCCATGGGGGTCCCAGGGAAGGTGGCGCAATGTGGTTCCTCAAAGACCAGGCAGAATCTGGCTGGTGGGAGAGGAACCAGGAGGGGAGTAGACCCCCCTAGTGAGCGGTGGCTGGTAGATCAGTGTAGGGCCAACTCCCTCGTTCACGAAGTGACTGTCACGTGGTAGGGCTGAACATTGTGAATCATTCTTTGGTCAGGACACGAAGCTCTTAAATGTCACCGCCACAGTCTGCGTGGGAGAACTGACTTCCTGCCAAGAAGCGACCCCCCTTCAAGGGACTTGTGACCCCTACAAAGCCTTCCCAGAGGGCACGAGCTTGATCCATCCCAGGGAGCTTGAGGGTGTGGGGTACAGGTGCCCCGGGTGCTTAGATCTCCACGTGTTTACAGCTCGCCACAAGGCGCGACTCAGAAGGCCTGTCTCGGTTCCTCCTGGGTGACCTGGAAAGAAAAGCTTTTTCCTACCCAGCCCCCACTTTAACCCGGTGCGAAGTGGCTGCCCCTCATTTTGTGCGCCGGACTCTGCCCCACCCGCCCCCTTTCCTCGGGTTCACATGGGGCGAATGTCTGGGCTCCCCCTCGCTCCCCAGGCGCCCTGCATGCGCGCGCGCGCGCGCGGACACATTCGAAAGTCCATTAAGGCAAAGGAAGCGAGGCCGGGGCCGCGGCCGGTCTCCCCGGGCCCGGGTGTGTGTACGCGTGCGTGCGCGTGCGAGGGGGGCGAGGCGGGAAGAAGTTACGCACCGGGCACCGGCCTAGGGAATGGTGGGGGCGGGGAGGGGTGAGTATGGGCGCCGCTGAGAGTCAAGGGCAAGTTGGCGCGCTGGGGCGGGCGCGCGGGCCGCGAGCAGAGCATTTCCTTCGGGAGGCCCAGACGGTGGGTGGGTGGGTGCGGAGCGGTGGGCGGGGTTCTCGCAGCGGGTGGCGTTTGAAGCCGCCCCGACCACGGTGGGAGAGGGGCGGCGGAGCGAAGTTGGCAGCAGGCCGGGGCTGGGGAGGGGGAGGGGCCCCGCGTTCCCAGCACGGCGCGCCGGGGCCGCCCCAGCACGTAGTTGAGTCTTGCGAGCCCAGCAGGGCGGGGGGCACCGACACCCACGCCGCCAAGGGAACCGCCAGCCCCCGATGGCCAAGTCTGGCTCCGGCTGACCCGGACTCCCGGGGCCGCGCGGCCCGCTCCGGATCGCCGGCCACCGGGGACAAGTCGGGGCCGCTCCCGGTGCCTCCCGCCGAAGCGGCCCCGCCCCAGCCAGGACCCTGCTCCCGAAGCTCAGCAGGGGGCGATCGGCCCGAGCCCCGGGGCGCGGCCGTGGGGTGGGTGCGGCGGGAGCCGTTCCGCCCCCAGGCGCGGCCGATAGCGCTACGCCCGGTCGGAGCGGACACGCCTCCCTCGCGGTGCGGACCTCGCTCAGGAGGGGGAAAGAAGTGGCGGCGAGCCCCGCCGATGCGCGCGCACCCACCCCGGCGGCCCCCGCGCGCGAGCGCGCGCGCCGGGCTGTGGGGGACAATGGGGCTCCCTTCCGAGCGTGCGCCTCCACCCCGGGGAGCAACGCTGTCACCGTACAAAAGGTCTGGCAGGAAAATACCCCGCGGGGGTCCCAGCGGCGAGCGAGGGCCCGAGCGGCCCCGCCCCGACGACGTGCGTCAGCGTGCCCGACTCCCGGCTCCGATTTCCGCCCCTCCTCCCGCCGGCCCAGAAGGCACGCTCATTGGCGCGCGCAGGCCGCCAGGCTTTGCTCTCGAGTCTCGGATTGGCCCAGACGCACACCCACAGGCCAATGGCGCCCGCCCTGGCTTACGGCCACGCCCCCTCCCCAGGCGCGGGCGCGCGACCGCTCTCCCCCGCCAGGGCGCGCTCTGAGGTCCCCGCCCCCTCCTCGTGCGCGCGCGCGCGGCCGCGCGCAGCTCCCCGCGGCCGCCGCCGCCGCCTGTAACCTGCGCCGCCAGGATGTGGCTGGGGGCTGACGTCGGGTCCAGATGTGGCCCGGGCCCCGCCCACCCCCGGGGCCGGGCCGCCCACACCGATCCGCGGCGCGCACGGCGGCTGTCCCGCCTGCTACAACGCGCGGCGAGGCTGCGGTCGCCACTTGGTGCGGTCGTCCCTAACGTCGCCGCTTGGCATCCTTAAGACAGGCCGCCTCCGAGGCCGCGCGCGGGGACCCTGCTCGTCCGCCCCCTCCCATGCACGCACCCTTCGGTGCCTGGCCGGGCGGGCGCCTCGTGGACGCGGAGCCGCGCGGCTGACGGCAGAGGCGGCTGCGCGCCCAGCCCAGCCCGCGGAGAGGGCGCGCCGCGCCCCCGCCCCCCGCCCGCTCTCCGGAGGCCGTGGGTGCGGATGCGCAGCTGACGACTCGCAGCCACGAGCAGTGCCGCTGGCCCGCCGGCCGGAGCCCGCAGCATGGCAGCCGCCGCCTATGTGGACCACTTCGCCGCCGAGTGCCTCGTGTCCATGTCCAGCCGCGCGGTCGTGCACGGGCCGCGGGAGGCGCCGGAGCCCGGGCCCGAGGGCGCGGCCACCGCGGTCGCCGCCACGCTGCCCCGCGTCGACGAGCGCCGCGACGGCAAGGACAGTGCCTCGCTCTTCGTGGTGGCGCGGATCCTAGCGGACCTCAACCAGCAAGCGCCGGCGCCCGCCCCGGCGGAGCGCAGAGAGGGCGCCGCCGCCCGGAAGGCTAGGACCCCCTGCCGCCTGCCGCCCGCGCCGCCCGCCGTCCCCGAGCCCGCCTTCCCCGGCGGCGAAGGCGCGGCCGCCGCGCCCCTCAGTCCCGCGTGGAGTGAGCCCGAGGCGGGGCTGGAGCCCGAGCGGGAGCCGGGGCCCGCGGAGAGCGGCGAGCCCGGCCTGAGACAAAGGGGCCGGCGGGGCCGAAGCCGTGCCGACCTCGAGTCCCCGCAGAGAAAGCACAAGTGCCACTACGCGGGCTGCGAGAAAGTTTACGGGAAATCCTCGCATCTCAAGGCGCACCTGAGAACTCACACAGGTCAGTGGGGGGCGGCCCGGGCGCCCGGAGCGCGCGGGCGGGGGGTCCGTGCCAGCCGCCGGGCCACGCCCCCCGGGGTGCCGGCGGGCGCCAGGGCGGCCGGGCGGGCAGCGGGCGGGCCTCGCCCCTTCCCCCCCTCCCGCCACTCGGTTCTGCGGTGCGCGCCGCGCGCGTCCGGGGCGCTGGGCGCTGGCGCCCGCCAGGCGACCGCGCCCCCGCCGGGCACGCCCCCTCCCCGGGCGCGCTCGGGCGGGGCCGCGGGGGCGGATGTCGTCATCCGGGACGGGGGCGGTAGCCCGCCCGAAGCGGGCTGGGGAAGGCGGGGAGGGGGGGGTGGCAGGGCAGGTGCGGGCGAGCTGGGTGGGGACCGCGGGGGCCGATCGGGGCGTGGGGGCGGCCGGGGGAGCCGGGAGCCGCGGGGGGAGGGGTGCCCTCGCCCCAGCCCTTCCCCCCGCCGGCCTGGCGCGCGCTCGGGAGGGGCGGGCCGGCCGGGCCCGGGCGCGCGGCGGGCGAAGTTCACGCGGGGACAGGCTCCGTCCAGCCACTCGGCCACATTCTTAGCTCTCCTCTTCCTGTAATTTTTCCAGCGCTCTAAGGTTTAATTTGGCGAAACCAGAGCCAGGGACGGCGGGCGCGGAGGGGGGGGCGGGCGGCCCCGGTTCCCCGTCCGCGGCTCTTTGTGGGAGCCCCGCCCATCCGGCCGGCGGGCGCGCGCCCGACCCCAGGGGCTCCTTGGAGGGGGGGTGGTGGCGCTTTCTCTGCTGAAATGAGCGCCCGTCGGTCTGCGCAGCCCTGTTCCCGGCCCTGCGCTCACCTGCCGGGGGCGGAGGCAGGCACGCGGCACATGCACGGGGGTGGGCGGCCTCAGCCGCCAGCCGGTCCGGACCGGCCCCCACCCTCAAACCCCCGACGCAGCACTTCCCGGCGCGCGCGGGCCTGGGACTCAGTTGATTCATCTGTGGTTGGTTGTTTTTCGACACCAAAGTGGAAACATTTTAACGGCTGGCAAGCGGAGTCTTCCGATTTGGTGTAAAGAGCGTGTATTTCCTGTGAGCTCACGCGAACTCTTCGGGGACACGCGGCCACATTTGGAGCAAGTTCCACACGCGTGTGCTTAGGCCGTGTCCTTGTTCCCTAAAGGGTTTAAGGCTCCTTACTTGTGAAACCGTTCACAAAGTGATCGACTAAAAAAACGGAATCGAAAACTGCAGATTGCAGAGCAGAGAGCCGAAAAACTGGTTTTTCTCGGAAAATTGGTACCGAGCGGGTGCGAGGTGTGGAGATCTCAGAACCTTTCCCGGGGGGGGGGGGGCCGACCCCGCCGTCCTGGTCCCGTGCTGTAGCCGCCGCCAACCGCGTGGCAGGTGGTGGGGTCCAGGCTGCAGGCGGGGCCATTTCTAGGCACTCAAGTCAATTAAGGGTGTGTGGCCCCGAGGGGGGCAGGGTTAGCGCAGGGGTGCTGGTTCCGCTTGGGAGAGGCGCTGCAAACGGTGGGTGTGGCCGTGAGGGCGGGGCCCAGCTACATTCCGAGCCTGGTGGCCCCCGACTAGGGGGCTGGGGGTGAGGACCGCCTAAGGTGGGGCGAGGCCCATACCAGGCAGGGAGGAACTTAATGATTGGAAAACCTCTCTGTTGCCAGTTTCTTTCTCACCGGGGAGCCGTTTGTAAATTGTGGAGGGGCTGACCATCGTGGGCCTGGCCGGCCCGGCCATGGGGGGCTTCCACCTGGGATTGGCTTCAGGGTTGGGTCGCTTCCGTCCCTTCCAGGCAATGTGTCGCCCCCCCCCCCGGGCTAAAGGATCTTGGCAGGGGCGCCGGGGGGGGGTCCCTAGAAATCCAAGGTGCGCGGAAAAGCACGGCATCATACCCTGCCCGCAGTGTGCCACGTCTGCCAGTAGTGCCGGGAGCTGGCACCACCTCCCCTGTGTGCACGCCGAGGCCCGCCTCCAGAGAGGACCAGGACCTCCCACGTCAGGCGCTCCCTGGTTCCTTGGGGTCCCTTGGAAATGCAGATTTCCAGGGCCCAGGTGCCGACTTTCCCTGAACTCTTTAAGAGGCCCAGGCCGGAAATGGAAGCCCCTTTGCAGCCTGGGCTGGGGGTGTGCAGGGCATAAGTAGCAGCCCACCCAAGGCAGGGGCCAGGTCGGCTGGCAGCTCAGGGGGCCACCAGGAGGCCACGCCCCCCGGGCGGGTCTGTGGTTTGGTGTGAGTGCTCCCAGTATCGTTCCAGGGGGGTGTCTGTAGGCAGTGGTTTAGGTCATGCCAGGCTTTCCATCCCACCAAGGACCCCCACATCCCATAGCAGGGCTGAATATGAAAAGCAGTTGAGCCAAGAAGCCCCTGTCAGCTTGCTCTATCTACCTCTGTGACCATCTGTGACCAGGGACGTGTCTGCGGACAGCCCTCCGGAAGGCCATTAGGAAACCAGAGTGTGTGCGCGTGCGTGCAAACCCATTGGGAAGTGGGGGGACTCTGGCCTTCTCTGATCCTCCACCCCCACACTTGACGAGTGACCTGCACAGAGCTCCTGTCCCGCTTAGCGGGGTGGCCGTGTGACCCCCCAATTCCATCCCCCCAGTTGTCCTGGGGACTGATTACCTCTGTCCCATGTAGCTAATTGTTGATGTGACAGCCGAAACAGAACAAAGACACAAGGGCTGGAGTAACTCAGGCCACTGGGCGTTGGGTTAGTCGGAATGTCCCCACCCAGTCTTGGGGACGCCCCTAAGACGGCTTTGGGGCACAGCAAGCCCCCTGTCTATCTGAGGCCAAAGGGCTTTGATGTGAAAATGCAAGGACCTGCAGACCCCCCACCCCCCAGACCCCCACATCGAGATTCCTGCTTGCAGTGCAGAGATGGCAGAGATACCCGAATACATTCCTACCTATTTGTCCCCTCAAAGAATTGTGCTCCGAACGACTCTGCCCTGTTTTCTCTCCGGTGAGGGAGCGCCCGAACATCTGGCCTGCTGCCCCCCTCAGCAGCTCGGGCTGGAGGGGGGGGTGGCTGGCCAGGGCGGTGGGCCCCGTGCGGGGTACGGCCCCTCCCTCCTGCAAAGCCCCAGGGGTGTCCCTGGTCCCCCTGCCTGATTTGGGGGCGGGAAGTAGAGGAAGATCGCAGGCAGGCTCTCAGCCATTTCCTGTGATCGTTTAGGCGGGGTGAGTCTGAAATGTATCTGTACCCACTCGCTGAAGGAGGGGTTGGAGCAGGAGCGAGGTGGGGGGCGGGGTAGGGAGTGGAGGCCCCGCCCCCATCACACACTCTGGCCTCTGCAGGCACGCTGCTCCCAGGCTGCCTTGCGGCGCCCCGTGGCCGTGGCCTGGGTCAGGCCCACCCGTCCAGGGGCCCGGACCTCTTTCTCCCAGGCTGGCTGTGGGCCAGCGCTTTGTCTGGGCCACGTCCAGCCATGGGCTCCCAGAGCGCCAGTGGGCCTGGTTGTGCAACTCTTCAAACAACGCAGAAATGTGTAGACAGAATGCACAAGCCTGCCCCTCCCCACCGCCTTCCACGTCCATCGACCCTGTGCGGCTGGTGAGGCCCTCGCATGGGGTTGGTGCAACGCGTGCGCCCATGCACGCTTACAAAACGGGGATGTAGGATCTGAGCGAACACGGTCCGTCCTGTGTGTTTGCAGAACGGGACGTCTTCACTCTTTTGGGTGGCAGGCTGCCCCAAGGTGTGGCCCAGGCTGGTCCAACCCACAGCCCCGCGGGCCACATGCGATCCACAGCTTTGAAGGCAACCCCACACACATTGATCAACTTTCTTAAACCATGATGAGATCTTGTTGCAGCCATTTTCTTTATTATTATTTTTAGCTCATCCGCTATGGTTAGTGTGAGTGTATTTGACGGGTGGCCCCGGGGAAGCCACAAGGTTGGACACCCTTGGTTTAGCTTGTCACGTGCTGAAAGGAGAGCCATGTTGCCTTTCTCTTAAAAGCCGGGCTGCAGGGGACCCGGTGTTTGTCCCCGCGCAGAGTGGCTGCCATGGCTGTGGGCCTGGCTGTGAGGAGGGTCGTGTAGGCAGCATTTAAATGCACCTTCAAAGACACATTGTTTTGGAAGGAAGTAGGCTGCTGAGGTTCCTGCCGGCTGGCTCCCTACGTTTTCTTTTTTTCTTTTTCTTTTTTTAGCTCCTCCCAGTTCTTCTTTTGCATGTGTAAGAGCGTCATACTGAGAACATTTAAAATACGCCACCAAAGTCACTCTCACGCCCCATGCCCTGCCCCCCCCCCCCCCCCCCCCCCCCCCCCCCCCCCCCCCCCCCCCCCCCCCCCCCCCCCCCCCCCCCCCCCCCCCCCCCCCCCCCCCCCCCCCCCCCCGCCTTCTCCCCCCCACCCCACCGCGCGCCTCCTGTGGGGCCATTTCTGGAAGGCCAGGCTTTGTCCCCAGTTGTCCCCAGATCTGCGTTTTGTACCGACTTCCTTCCTCACCGTGAACTTGAGGGGACAGGGCACTGTTATGTTTCATTTTGTGCTTTAAGAAGGCAGGTCGAAGAGTTTTAACATAAAAACTTCTAAAAAGATCTAATCCACTCACGGTCGTCTCTCTGGGCGGGGGGGGGGGCGTCAGGGCATCGTCTTGTGGGCACAGTTCATAGGAAGGGTCTTTACAAGGACCCTAGAAAACAGACACCATTCTTATTACTGGTTCTCACATAAGGACACTGAGGCTCAGGTGGGCTAAGAAATGTGCCCAGGGTCACACAGCGATAGGGATTGTGCCTGCGCCCCACTGTGCCTCCTGCCACTCCCTCTGGACCTGTGTCCCAGGTGACGAACAGGTGAGCAAGGCCTCGTGGGAAGAGAAAGTTCTGTCCCCCACAGACTTCATGACAACTGAAATGTTAAGGGAACTGTGTGGTGAACACACAGATCCTTTGCGCTTGGCTTTGTCAGTGAAGATCTTGTTGCACATTTTTTTTTCCTTTCTTCCCATCTCCCTTCTCTCTAAATATTTTATTTTCTCCCTTCCCTGCCTCTTAGTGCTCTTGTTTTTTATTTATTTTATTTATTTTTTATTGTTTTAGAGAAGGTGAGAGAGAGAGAAGCGGGGAGGGCCCAGAGCAGTCTCCATGGTTGTACATCATGAGTTGTGACATGGTTTCATTTCACACAGGTGGGTGTAGGGCCACATGTCAGGGCAGGAACTGAACTGGGGGCCTCCCGCATGGGAAGCACACCCCAGTTCAGCATATGGGTCCGCACAGGCAGGGGCCGGGATTTGATCATCGGTCCCCCGGGCTGCAAAGTGAGCACTTAACCCACTGAGCCATCCCAGCTTCCCCTCCTTCTCTTTAAATGTTAAGTTTTATCTATTACTACACAGTCCATATTTAGCTTCCCTAAGGATCCCCCAAACGTCCCGTAGACACATTGCATTTGGTTGTCTTATCTCTTGAGTGTCCTTTAGGCTAGAACGGTCTGCGTTTTGTGGCATTTTAGGGATCCAGGCCTGTGGTCTTGTAGGACACCCCCCTTCTGGTTGGTCTCATTGGCTTCTCTCAATCACATCGGCTTTAAACGGCTCCTGGTTAGAAACACGACAGGTGGGATTGGGCACCCCCACGCCCACACCTAGCATGCGGGGCGCTGGGTTGGGCCGTTGCCGGTCACGTGGTTACGGTGATGCCTGCCCACGTCTGCCCTCTGAAGGGATGCCCCCCTTTTGACAGCAGGTCACTCGCGGGTGACACTCTGGGACCGTGGCCATTTGGAGGGCTAGGTGTGCTGTGCTCGGCAGGTGCAGCGTCTGTTCTGTAGATGCGGGACTCGGGTCCACCTGGTCGATTCCTGCTTCCTGTCCGTTCTTCACTGACGGGGGCGCCCCTCGGTGGGTAGGCTAGTCTTTTTAAAGTCATAGCACAGCCTGGCTGAGTCTCAGGGGTCCCCTTCCCCAAATAAACAAGACACTTGAATTTGACATTTGACGAAACCGTGTTTCTATCGCTCAGAAGGCGCTTCAAGGCGTGTTCTTGGTCAGCCCCCAGACCCTGGCTCTGGGGTCACAGGTGAGCTGGTCTCCCAGGCCTGGGGCAGGGCCCGCAGTCACTGACAACTGTGTCTTCCCGGTCCCGCATGGGATTCCTCGCTTTGGAAATCCACGTCCCGTCCGGATGGGCATGAACTTAAGAGTGCTCTGTGCAGCTTGGCAAGTGGCCGCCATGGTGGGACCGGCGTGGGTGGTGGGGACAGCCAGGCCACCCCCCAGGGTGGGAGCCCTGAGCTCACAGGCCTTGGCCACGGCCCTGCGCCCACATCATGGAGGCTGCAAACACTCCCTGGTACGCGGTTGGCAGTAATTGGACACTGGGCACTTAATGGAAGAGAGAAAGCCTCACCCTGCCCCAGGCTCTGCCCGTTGCCTGCACGCATGCCGTGCACACATGCACACACACGCTCACGCGCACATGCACACTCACATGTGTGAACGTGACGTCCTACGGATTGCCGTGGCTGAACTGAGCACCCACGCCTGTGGGTCCTGGGTTCCTTGTTCACTTTTGGGTCTTAGGGTCCACCCTTGACCCCCGCCCCTGCATGCCAGGCTTCTTGGAGGCTTGGGGTTCCCAGGCTGAGACACCGCCCCCTGGCCCTTGTTGGTGCCGGCTCTGTGGGCCTTCCTGTCCCCTCCTGACCTACATGGGCGTTGTCCCTGTCGGCTGTTGGGCGTTACGTGTGCGGCGGAGGTGGTAGTGGGGGGGCGGTATTTAGTAACATCACTCTGTACATACAAGACCGGAGGACGCCCCCCTGCGGGTCTTCATGTTGGGGTGTCTGTGTGTGCTTGTGGGGTGGTGGTGGGGGGTGTCTGTTTATTGTTCCCCTTTTTGAAGTTCAGCGCACAGAAACTTGCTAACCAGGAACCTGGCTCTGCTCCATGGCCATTGGCCAGTCTGTCCCAAGGTGACCTGTTTGGAAACGCGCTGAGGCGCCCGGAGCCTCGGGCTCAAGGTGCCCACACTGTTGCCACCAGGGCGTGGCCTGCTGTGATGGCCGGTGGGTGACAGGCACAGGCCCCCAGAGTCCAGGGCTGCGTCACGGAAGAGCTTTTCACAAAACGGGGTCTACCTTAAAACGTGCTCACCAGAGCGTGCGTGTCTCGGGACCTGCCTGGCCTGGGCTGTGACCTGCAAGGTCCGACCAGTCGGAAGGGAGGGAGCCAGGAGCTCCCAGGCCCCCTGAGCACACATGGAGGGGGTCAGCTCATCGCGACGATGGGGGGCAACCTGGCGGGGGGTCCAGGGCCCAGGACAGGTCGCCTCATGCCCTTGGCTTCCGTGAACCTGGAACCCTGCTTCTCTAGCCTGTTCACTGGTCCTCTTGCTCTGCTCTCTTCGGTGAACTCCATGCTCCCTAAAAAAAATAAAAGAAGCCAGAGCGGGGTGTGGGGCTCGAAGCAGAAGCTCGAGTTAAGGGCTGTTGGGAGAATAGGGTGTTGCAAAGAGGTGTTGGGAAAGACAGGAAGCAGAAAAGGCGGACCTGAACCTCAGAAGTCCGCCCTGGTGGCGGGGCGGGGCCCCGGGCTGCTCCTGGGCTCCCAGTGTGATGTTTTCCCGGGATTGTTGGCCTGGCAACTTGCTCTAAAACTAAGGCTGTCCAACCTGGTGGCTTCCCTGGGCCACGTGGGAAGAAGGACCATCTCGGGCCGCCCCTTAGACATTCTCACGTGAACATCGCTGATGAGCTTTCAAAGAAAAAAACAAAGTTGCCGAAAATCTCATGTGTTTAATGCAAGGTCACAGGCGTTGGTGTCCGGGTGCCCACACGCGGGCTGCGGGTTGGACAAGCTTGCGAAAGCGTGTCTGGGATCGTGGGGACCGGGGGCTGGCTCCCTGGCTGCACCCCAGGTGTGCAGTCTGAGCCCTCAGAAACCCCCACCGCGCTTCCGGAAGGGTGCTCTGCCGAGTTAATGACAGGCTGGCCCGTGGCTGCTAATTGAAGCCGCATCCAGGGACGGCCTGTCTGGTTACTGAGCAGGCTTCTGTGCTCCAGCCATCTGCTGCCCTGACTCCCCGCCCACGGTCTCCATTCCCCCCCATCCGGCCCCTGGTGGCTTCCACATCTCCACCTCAGGTCGTCTGCGTGTGGAGTGCCCCGTGGCCGGCCAGGGGCGCGGGGAATGAGACCGTCCAAGCACCCTCCACTCATGACCAAGATCACCCCCACTTCCTCCCGTGGCCTCACGCTAGGGAAGGATTTCCCTGGGCTTGCCATTTTCGTGTCCGTGGGGGGCTGGGGGGCCCCCTCAGGGCAGCTCCACTCTGGCTTCTTGCCCGGCTTTTCCAGAGGGCCTGCCCCTTTTTTGCTTGCTTGCGTGGCAAATCCTTTTTTTTTTTTTTGCTAAAGTTACGCTTGTCGCTTGGCCTGAGGCAGCAGGGAGGCTCTCTGGGAGGGGCCCAGGGGCTTTGCTGGCTGCCATCTTTTACCAAGAGTCGCCCCGCCCTCGCTGTGGGGGCAGATGAGGGTCCCCTGCCCCAGGCAAGCCGCCTCAGTGGTGCTGAGCACGTAGGTGGCTGTCTGAAGTCACAGGCAGGCCACGGGGTCCTGCAGGAAATTCAGCCTTGGCTTCTTGCAGGTCCTGATCTGAAGGGGCCCCTCCCTGGTAATGACCCGGGGCGTGGACGTTTGTGTGCGTCTTTCTGAAGTTCCCGGAGTTCCTGGAGTTCTGGTCTGAAACAGCCACCGGTCCCCGGTCTTGCTCCGGAGCAGAGCCATTCCGATTCCTCCCACAAACGTCTGGGTGCATGATCTGCACCCCACTGGGTCTTGGAGGACAGAGATGGATGTGTGTGTGCGTGCATGTGTGTTGTGTAAGCATGTGTGCATGTATGTCTGCATCATGGATAAATATGTGTGTGCCTGTATAGTGTGTGTGCCCATATGTGTGTGTGCATGTGTACATCATGGATAAGTGTGTGTGCCTGTAGAATTGTGTGCTCGTATGTGTGTGTGCATGTATACACCATGGATAGGTGTGTATGTGCCTGTATAAGTGTGTGTGCGTGCATGTCTACATCATAGATAAGTGTGTGTGCGTGCATGTATATGTCATGGGTAAGTGTGTGTGTGCCTGTATGCATGTGGCTGTGTGCGCCCTTGCCCCTGGGGGCTGGACGTGCTGGCAGGGTGGGGCGGGCACCCTGGAGTCGAGCTACCGGGCCGCGTTCCTGGACCGCAGTGCAGGGGCTGGTCTGGCTACTGCCCTGGGCCGGGCCCAGCAGCCCCGCGTGGGAAGTGGGACATAGCCGGGGTCTTGGTTCAGCCTGGTGCTCCCTGACTTCTCCCCCTGCCCCTCCCTCCTCCTCCCTCCTCTACTCCACCCCCTCCCCCCACTTTCTTCCTGGCACCCTGGGATCTAACTCGGGTTTTTCACCTGCCTTCAGTGGTTTCCAGCCCTCAGGAGTAGCTGGGGGAGGGTGTGCTGGGGGGCAGGGCTGTGGGGGTGACGACCCCTCCCCTGTGTCCTGTCACCTGGCTCAGCCTCTGGTGACACCCTGGCAGCCTCCCCAGGGTATGTGGGGGAGGCCGCCCCCTTGGCTGTCCCTGACCCCTCAGCACCCTCCTGCCATGGAGCAGAAGGGAGGTCAACACTGTGTCGCCCAGGCAACCGGTGGGCACTCCATGTGCACGTGTGGCCGGAGGACTCTCATTGTCTCAAGTTTCTGGGATGGGGTGCTGTTTTTATTTTTATTTTTTGTCTTTAGCCTGAGTGACTAAGCGACCAAGAAGCCTGACCCAGTTCCTGTACTTTCTCAGTAAACATCTGCAGTCCCTGCAGGCAAGCTGCTTCTCCCAGCTCTTCATTGACGTTCTCTCTCAAACTGACGAGGCCCCGTGAGCGGGCTGGGGGGCTGGCGCCGGGTGTACACGCCAGGCAGGGATCGGGCTGGCTGTGAGGTTCAACTCCGTGGAAAATTGGGGGCGGGGAAAGACGTCGGTCATCTCTCATCCGCTGCCCATCACCGGAGCTCCCAGACATCGTCCAACAGACCAGGAAAGCCCCTCAGAGCCCCGTGCCTGGCTCTCTCGGCAGGTCAAGGTGTGAACTCAGTTCAGACCTCGTGCAAGGTGACACCATGGCGTCCGTTGTGAAACAGGAGCCTCTCACGCACGCACGAAGCTGGGGCTGCGTGTGCCCTGCCAGCCACCTCGGGGGGCACATTGGCAGGCTCTCTCGTCTCCCTGGAAGTCCCTGCCCCACCCGCCTGTGACGTCTCTGGGCCAGAGGACCGCAGAAAGGTGACATGACGTCACTGTCACCAGGAGAGCTGACCAGGTGACAGATGGTGGCCCTTGGATGCCCCGCAGTTACCGCGAGGCCTGCCTCAGGGTCCCGTCCTGCTCATGCGTGTGCAAGACCACATGGGTCCCTTCCCGCGACACGGGGGACAGGGCTGCCTCTCGGCCCTCCCTCCCTCGGCCTCGCGTGATGACCACGGCGACAGGGGCACTGTCCTGACTCCCTGACTGATGTTGGGGCGAGTCCCTGCTCTGCTGGGTGTGGCCTGCTTGTCCCGAGGGCCCCTCCCGAGGGTGTGTGCAGAACTGGCTTCCTGGGGGAAGAGTGCTTTTCGAAGCGTAGGGGGCTCGAAGGTGTGGAGAGGGTCCTGAGGCGCATTGGGGGGCCTGAGCGAGGAGCTTGCTCAGCCCCTCAGCACAGCTGCGCCCCTGGTCCTGTCCACTGGGAGGTTTAACCCCCCCTGTGTGTGCAGCTGACCCATAGGAGCCTGTCCGTGTGCAGTTGTCACCAGGGAAGAACGTTGTGTCCAATTATGGTCACTGAACAGACCGCATGGCCCCGGGGTGGGGGGGGCCTGGCTCTGAGCAGAACTTCCCATCTGGGAAGCAGGTGGGACAGGCTCACCTCTGGGAGGAGTGTGTGTGTGCAAGGCACCCAGTGAGAGGGCTGTGTGTGTGCACAGGGGAGTGCATATGTGCTGTGTGTATGTAGCCACGTGTGTGACGTGTATGCGTGGTCTGTGTGGTGTGCGTATATGTGTGGTGTGTGTGTTTCGGGGATGCATGTGGTGTGTGTGTAATGCACACCTGTGATATGTGCATGGTCTGTATGTACATGTGTGTATGTATATGGCGTTTGTAGTGTGATGTGTGTGTCTGTCAGGTATGTATATGGCGTGTGTTTATGTGGTGTGTGCACTGTGGTGTGTGTCTATGTGGGGTATGTATATGGTATTGGTGTGTGATCTGTATGTCGTGTGTGGTATGTGCGTGGTGTGTATGTGTTGGGTGTGTACGGGGTGTGGTATGTGGTCTATATGTGGTAGATGTACATGTGTGTGATGTGCATGTACATGTCGGATATGTAGGTGTGCAGCACGGGTGTGTGTGTCAGGTATGTATATGTGGTACGTGTAGTGTGTGGTATGTGTGCAGTGCAGGTGGGTGTGCATGTGCGCTATGGGTGTGTCTCTGTGTGCACTGTGCATGTGCGTGTATGTCTCACCTGATCACGACTATCACCCACCGCAGTGTCGCTCACGGGCACCTGAGGGAACAGACATCTTCACCACCTTCCCTTTTGACAAGAAGCCAGCTCCTGAGAATTGCTTTCTGAGGCAGGTGTGGGCCCCCCCGCCCTCCCAGGCCCCTGGGGCACTGAGTGGGAAGCCCCAGGGGCAGCGTGGCCCTAGCTGTGTCCCCGCCTTTGCCCCTAAGTGGAGCCTGAAATGCCATCTTGGGACGTGGGAGGGTGAAATAGGAGCCGGCAGGGTGGCCCTGAGGTGCCTGAGCCGTGTTGCTATGGCAACTGCTGCCATCGCTGGGCTCAGAGGGGGGCGGTGGCCCTCAGGTGAGCCTCATCCGTCCAGGCCTCCCTCCCCCAGCATCTCACAGGGCGACAAGTGGGTGACTCTAGCCAGATGAAAGGACTTTGTGGGTCTAGGGGCGCTGCCTGAGGTATTTGGGAGGGTGGATGCCAGGGCAGAGTCACCAGCAGTGCCCTCGCCACCTGAGACCGGCAGGGACCCTGTTCACAGGGCAGCTCCCCTAGCGACCCCTCGTGCCGGCGGTCATAGCGTCTTCACCGTGGGCAGTGGGGATCCCGGCCCCGGGCTCCCCCGGGGCTGCTTTCATCATTTCCCGGGCTTCCCTGGTTTCCGCAGGGACCCTACCTCTGGCTCGGGGGAATGAGAACCTCCTTGGGCTTCGGGCCACCTGGACTCCCCCTGCCCCCCCTTTTTCTTGCCTCGTTTCTGGGGTGGCAGTGCCCCCCCCCAAGTGGGTGGGGTAGTACCCCGGTGCACTCGGTCCCACCAGCTGTCGTCCCCATGTTGGTGTGTGGGGCCCCGAGGTGCTTCCTGTGTGGGTGGGGTAGAGGTGACAGCCGCGGGCGGCTGTGATGACATGCCCCCTGGCTACGGCTGGCACCTGGTGGTTCTACAGGACCATTGTGACTGACCTGCCGGGACCCAGGAGGACACTGTGGCCCATGCTGCTCTGGGCCCTGTCCCGTGTGCTGCTACCTACACACCTGTGCACGCAGCCTGGTGGGGGTCACATGCATGTCCTGCGGTCACCCCCAGCCCTTTGCACAAGCACTGGGGAGACCCCCTTCAGGGCGCTCACCTGCATGGAGAAGAGGAGGGGACCCTGGGTGCAGGCCAGCCCTCGGGGTACCCACCATGCCGGCAGCACCCTCAGGCCACGGGCACGCCCGCTGGGTTTCACAGGTGAGGGGGCGCCGTGCACCCACAGGAAATGACCCGGGTGGGTATTCAGCGAGCTGGCCAGCCCCGAGGGTCCTGGGTGCGCCCTGGGCTTGGGGCATCCCCGCTGTGGGAGACGGGGCCTTACACAAGACTGGAGGTGGCCATCCCAGGGGCACCGTGGGCTCCCAGGCACCGAATGGGTGGCTTTTGGGGGTTCAGGTCCCCACAGGGCTCAGGAAGGCATGAGGAGGGGCCTCTCCGCTGGGGGGGGGCATGCCCCGCTCCGGGATCCCCCATGCGATCGGCTCCTTAGACATAAGCGGCTCTTTGGTGGAGAAGGCCCTTCCACCACCTTCTGCACCCCCACTTTTCCTCCGGCTGTGCTTTTGTGGAGTGTGTTCCTCCCGGGGAGACAAGGCCCCCCCAGCAGAGCTCACGGCCTCCCCTAAATTCACATGTTGCCGTCCTCATGCGTGACGGGGCGGGGGTGGGGCCTTTGGGAGGTGACCAGGTGACACGCCATCCTGGTGGGATTAGCGCTCCTAGGAAAGAGGTTCCAAGGCTGGCCTCCCGGGAGGGGGCCGTGAACCAGGAAGCTGCCCTCACCCTGCGCACACCCTGACCTTGGACTTGCAGACCTGTGAGAAAAGGCGATCATTTGTGAGACACCCAACCTGGGGACCTTGGTCAGAGCCTGAGCAGACTCAGACACTTCCCAGTGACCTTGGTTAGCCCTCGTGCATGTGCCGTGGGAACCGGTCCAACGGCAGACACAGGACCCAGTCCCCGACCCCCCAGTCCCGTGCCTGTGTACATGGGGCGTCCCCAGGTCGTCCTCAGGCAGCCCGCACCTGGAGGAGGGCGGTGGGGCCGGCGGCTGCCCTCACCCCCTGGCGGGGGGCTGTCACAGTGGTCCAGGTGCCCTCATCCCTGCGTGCCCCCAGAAACGGGCGATGGGTGACCAGAGACCGAAGCAGCCACCAGGGCCTAGACAGGCCTGGGGGGGCGGGGCCTATGGGTCGGGGTGGGGCCCGCCGAAGCTCCTCCAATGAGAGGAAAGGACGGGCTCCTTCAGGCCCAGCCCCTGCGCCCACTTCTTTCCTCCTCTCCCCTGCTTTGTCCATCTGTCCCCGGCCCTTGGGGACCCCCCCCCGTCCATCCAGACACCCTCCCACCACCTCTCAGGAGCAGCGTGGCTCCCCTGGATCTGTACGTGCTGTCCCCCCAGTCCCGCCTCCCGACAGCGGGCCTCTGCTGTAGAGACAGCCCCTTGCTGCCCCCACAGGCCCCGACAGTGGCACGCACACCTGTCCCCCTGGTGGCTCTGGTCTCCTGGGGGGGGGTCCCTTCCGGCCACAGAGACCTGGGTGCTGGTGGTAGAACTCTGGGGGTCACCCGCTGACGTGCAACCCTAACTCCCTGCCCAGCAAACTAGTTTAACGCTCCTTCCCACAGGGCCAGGTGCCCTGTCTCAGCCCTGAGCCCACCAGGGTCCTGCTGAGGGTCACACGTGGGAGGTGGGCGCGCACGCTCTCATGGGGCTGAAAGCCCTGGATGGCTGAGCAGACGCCCCAGGTCAGCCCTGGTGTCACGGCCCAGTCCCGTGACAGGAAGGTGGCCCCCAGCCGCAGGGACCACGCGCTGGCCGTGGGAGACCCAGCACAGTGTCACGGTGACAGCCCCACCCCAGGGACACGGCAGTCCCTGGTGAAGGACGGGGTGGCCCTGGGGGCAGCTCCCCTCTGGCCTCCACGAATCCATGCTCCCCCTTTCCCTCCCCATGTGTCCCCTCCCCACATGCCGCTGGGCACACGGGGGTCACGCAGGCCCAGCTCTGCGCCCTGTCCCAGCCCTGTCTGAGCAGGTGGAGGGAGAGCCCCCTCCCACGACCTGGCTGGTGGGCGGGGTCCCACGTGCTAACCTCCTACTAGAGGAGAAGGCCCCCCCCAAACAGCAAAGGCCACTGGGCACAGAGCAGGCACCTCGGGTGAGCGCCTACTTGGGAGTGAGAGGAGGACATTGGGTCCAGATGCCAGGCTGTGGACGTTCAGATAGGGTCCCAAGACCACGGGGCAGCGGGACCTCCAGGGTGGCCTGTGAGGTCCTCAGAGAAGGGCAGCCCCCCACCCACGGCACCGTGTGACAGGGCCGGGCTGCCCCCTGATCTGTGTGCAGCCTCCCTGGGACCTGGAGCCCTGGCTCCTGCCTCCTGCCCACACCTGGCTAGGGTCAGTCTCCAGTGGCACCTCCTGGGCGCGTGTGGGTGGCCTTCTGGAGGGGCAGGGGGCTGGGTGTGGGCTCAGGGTGGCTTCCCCGCTTGCTGGCCGTGTGCCCAGCATGGCACAGACCGTCCTTGGGCCTGATTTCCTGGCCTGTCCCTCAGGGGAGCAGTTTTACTCCATCATGTTGAAAGGCAAGTGGACCAGAGACCAGAATGAGGATCTGTAACCCGGTTCTGGAGGAAGGGAGTGGATACCAGGCCCGGGGAGCCAGTCCTGGGAACCCTCCCGGAACCTAAGCTTCCTGCCCGACAGCGCACAGCTCCCGGGCACGCTGGTCCTGGGGGCGGCCCTGGGAGGAGGAGGGTCTGGGGCACCCCAGAGTCCCTGCCATCTGGCCTGCCCACGCGGTGTGGGCCGCTCTCCAGGTTTGTTTTCATTTTCAGTTCCCTTTTCTTGCTCCAACCACCCCAGGGCCACAGAAAACAAACCGTTATCCTCAGCTGACCTCCCAGGCTTGGCCTCAATTGTTTGCCATTGGCTAATTTTAGCTCGCGATCATTTCCACCCGGATCCTCCCCCCCCCCCCCAGAGGGAGACAGACCCAGAATAGCAGCCGGCCAGGGGGGGCTGCGGTGGTTGTGGCCACAGTTCCCACAGTGATCTGGCAGGGGGAGGGGGCCCCCCACCCCCCAGTCCCTGGCCACGGAGGACCCTGTCCGCCCAGGGAGCTGACAGGCAGAAGACAAAACGCACACAAGTCTTGCTTCTGCTTTTAAACCGAAACGGGGCTGCTGCTGGGAACAGCACCCGCCATGGCCCCGCCTGGCTCGGACCCCTGGGAATCGGGAACGCCTCAGAGCTCCCAGATGCCTGGGCCACACTGGGGACATGCGCAGTCGGGCCAGACCTGGCGCTTGGCTGCAGGGAGGCCCAGGAGACTGGCAGGCTGGAGTCCCACCCCTCCAGGCCCCACCCTGCACAGGGCCTGTGTGGACAAACTGGGGTGGCGAGTCCAGGGTGCTAGGCCCAGGCTGCAGGGAGGACCCTGCCCACGGGTGACAGGGCAGAGCCACCTAGGGAACCCCAGCCTGCACAGTGGCCTCCCGGCTGGGCCTGAGGCATCATTTAGACCCCTCTCTGTGTGGCCAGATCTCTGTAGGGGAAAGCAAGTACCCACACCCACACCGCCCTTGACTGTGCAAGGAAATCCCAACACCGTATGGTTTTATCCGTAACTATGTAGCGTCCACGGTTGTAAAGGGGAGCCCAATGTGTCTAATGCTAGGATCACCCTAAGTCGCTGTGGAATAAGGAAAGCCAACACCTGAGGTTGCTGCCGAGGACGCCCTGGAACTGAGACGGGGTCTCACCTCACCGTCCCTTGACCTCTCGTTGGAACTGGGCTGCCGCAGGGGGTACCCCAGGGAGCTGCCACTCTGTCCGTGTTGAAGGTTGGGGACACAGATCTTTATAAAATCAGAAGGCATGGCAACAAATGCGATCGGAAGTGCTCCCGTGCTCCGGCGCAGGGGACACGGGGAACAGAGAGGCCCTACCTGGCTTTTGGTCCAGCGCAGGGCAGCCTGGGAGGGATAACAGGTGAGAAGGAGGACCTCCCTGCATCAGCAGGAGCCTCCCACCCCATCACAGGCTGTCACCGCCGTCCCCTAGTCACACACAGCCAGGTTCTGGAAGCAGCCGAAGGCCGCTCGTGAGGGTACAGATGCAGGGAAGGGAGACAGTGGCAGGTGTAGGTTTTCTTCTCTCGGATTTCAGGTCCGAGCTAGGGCAGCAGCTCCAGATGCCACCAGAGATCCAGGTGCCATCTCTTCTGTTCTGTCATTGTTGGCGTGTGGATGCAGCCACGCTTTCCGCCTTGTGATCGCCTGACTGCTGCTCGTTCACCCCTGCAATGCCCGTGCTCCAGGCAGGAAGCAGGGCAGGGGCGGACGGCAGAGGGAACAGGGCCCTCTTTCTTGTGAAAATGCACCCAGGGCCTTATCCAGAGCGCAAGGGCCAGAATCAGGTTATGGAGCAAACCCTAGCTGCAAGGGAGTCGGGAAGAGAGCCATTTTTAAATTTGTATTTATTTCTTTTTTTAATTTATTGGGTAGGGACTGTAGTCCCATTCTCTGGGACAGGGAGACGTGGAGGGTGGGCACTTTGCTGTCACGGCCGAAGTTACCAGGTGGCTCCTATGCGTTTGTCCTCCGGGTGGGCAGTCACTGGTTAGGGAAGTGTCCAGCTGGCAAAGGTGACCACTACATGAGCCAGTGCCCAAGGCATCCGGGGAACCTCAGGCATCCCTTAACTTTCTCCAGCATTTGCTCTTCCCGCAACAAGTGAGGCTGTTATCAGCCATTTGGCATTATGGAAGGCAAGCTTGTCCAACCCGCGGGCCCTACACGGCCCGGGACAAATCCATAAACTTTCTTAACACATTGAGAGTTCTTTGCAACCTTTTTTTAAAGCTGATCAGCTATCATTGGTGTGAGTGTATGGTCTGGGTGGCCCAAGACAATTCTTCCAATTGTGGCCCAGGGAAACCAATAGGTTGGACAGGCTTGGTCTGAGGCGTTGTGACTTCTTCGGCAGTTCGCTGCATGTGTTGCTGTGGTAGCTAGCGACCACAGATGTGAAATGGCTTTCCTGTAATGCGTTCCCTGAACCAGAGTCGTTGGGTTTCCTTGCGCGCCCCTTGGCTGTGACCCTGTCTCAGACATGCCTTGTTCTGCGTGTCCGCGGTCACACTGTGATAAAATGATGGCACCCCGTTGTATCCTTGGTCCAGTGGCTCCGCCCACATTTACTATTGTGGGCGGATTGGATGTTAGCCACCCTCCTAAGCGGAGAGTACCATGGCGTTGTTTTCAGCACGTGCTGATGGGCAGATGACATGGGCCATGTGTCCCCACAGCTTTTGGCCATGAGTCTACCGCCTTCAGTGGCGTTCAGATCTTCTGGTCTTTGTAAAACGGGATGTTCACTTACGGTTGAGGTTTAAGCGTTCTTTATTCATGCTGGACGTGAGCTGCCTTACCTGTTGGTCAACCTCCAATGAAGGACAATTTTTTTTTTTTAAGATTGATTTTTATTGTTTTTGACAGTGACGGAGAGAAACAGAGAGAAGGGGGAGGGCCCAGAGCCGTCTCCATAGTTGCATGTGGTCAATTTTCAACATGGTTTTGTTCCACACAGTGGGCGGGGGCCGCGCAGGGCAGGAACTGAACTGGGGGGGGCTCCCGCATGGGAAGCGCACCCCAGTTCAGCCTATGGGTCCACACGGACCGGGGCCAAGACTTGATCCTTGGTCCCTGGGGCTGCAAAGCAAGTGCTCAACCCACTGAGCCATCCCGGCCTCCCCTACCTGGATCTTGAATGGTGGGCTGCACACTCAGGCCTTGGTGTTTGAGGGTGGGAATGTCACCCGTGGGCGGCCACCCACCGTCGGGGCTGTGTGCGCAGCAGAACACGGGTTCCCAGGACGGGACAGGCGTCAGCACCCTGGCTTCTGAAATACAGGACTGCACCCCTTGAGCTGCAAAGGGAAGCAAGGTTGGGCAGATGTGGTCACTGTGCCCGGCTCAGGGACAATGCAGGCAGTGATGGGACCCACAGCGGGGTTCCCAGGAATGGAGACGTCTGTGCGGTGGGTTCCGCTCCCACGAGGCCACCACTCGCAGCACTGGGTCGCCTGGAAGTAGCAGGACCCTCGCAGATAGCGGTCCAGGGCCTGGACACTTAGTGGGGAGCGGGGGTCCCCATACCCCCCCCCCAGTGTGTCCCTTCAGGAGAAATAAGGGGTGTGTGTGTGTGGGCGGGGGCCACCAGAGCCCTCGTCTGTCGTGGCTGGCAGAAAGCGTTGGTGTTTTGTTCTGGCTGTTTTAAAGGGGACCTTGGGAATGGAAATTTTCAAATGGGTTACGTAACCCTTCACAAAAGGCGGGGGAGGGGGCGAGCACGGCGGTGACATTCCGGGCGTGTGGCCCCGGTGCCCTTTCCTGGCACGCGCGCCCACCCACGCGTGTCCACGAGCGCTGTTCTCTCCGCAGAGGCCAGAGGTGCTGGTTCTGAGCAAGCGGGCCCCGGGAACGAGCCTGGGTCCGGGTCGGGCTGTCCTGATTCAATGACATCTCTCCCTTGGTGTGCGTGGCGATGAACGGACGGACGCAAACAAGCCCGAGGGGGTGGACTGCCGCCTCTCTGACGGGGAACAGCCGCTCGGCTGAAAGGCGCAGGGATGCCCAGCGGGCACTCACGCACGATCCTGTCGCCCATGGTCACGGCCCAGGGTCCTTGCTGCCATCCTGGCCCTGTAGCGCGTGCGCGCTCCCTAGGCCTGGGGTCGGGCGGGGCTGAGAAAGGGGTCCCCGTGTCTGGCTCGAGGGGACGCTAGGGGCAGCCAGCCGGGCCACCTGCACGGTCCCTGTCCCCTTGTCGACCCGAGCCACCCAGCCTGGTCCCGGTGACCTCGGGGGTGACACCAAGGAGCACAGGGTGCATACGGGGCATCAGAGTGGCCAAGGAGAAGACAGCCGGGCCCGGGGGGCACGCACTGGGGCACCTGCTTCCCTTCCTGGCTGGTGGCCCCAGGCCAGCCCCCTGCAAGCCCAGGAAGGGGCAGGGGATGGAGGGAGGGTGGGCAGTGTCCGGCCCGGCCAGCATGTCCCAGCGTGTCCCTTCCCTCGGGGCAGAAGCTGTGGCGATGTCTTCCCTCTGGGCGCCCTCTAGACCCCGAAGCCCAGACACTCGGGGCGCCTGACTTTGGGGAGGTGGTTGTGAGGGTCCTGTGGCTGTCGGCCTTCCCCGTCCTGTGTCCCACGTCACAGCAAAAGCCGCACAGCTGTGTGCAGAGGGGAGAGGACAGAAGTGAGGAAATGAAGACGGCGTGGGGGGCACGGGAAGAGGAAGTGGGGCCCCCTGGTTGCCAAAGGCTCCACGGAGAGGGGCCCCTTCCTCAGTTGCCCAGAGAGCCCATGGGGGGGTGGGGCTGGGGTGCGGAGCCCGTGGGGGGTACCCGGGGTGCAGAGTGCAGGCATGCACATGGCATTTGGCAGCAGGAAGCGAATCCGTGTGCTGGGCGCTGTGCCCCCTCCTGGGGTCCCTGGCTGGCCCTGAACACCTTTGTTCCTGTGGTGCGGGCGGCCCCGGGCTCAGGGGGCTTGTCCCTCTTCCCTGCCAGTCTCTGCGGCCTCCCCACGTGGCCACCAGTGACGGGTGCGGCCGCCCCAGCTGAAGGCTGGACAGACCTGCGGGTGGTGGGAGAGGAAGCGCCTGTCTCCCACCCCACCCACCCCCACCGTGTCCCATCAACAGCCAGGCAGTCATGTGAGGGTGACAAAGCGACTTGTATCCCAGGAGCACAGTGTTCGCGGGCCTGCAGGGGCGGCAGACGCAGGATCGTTCCTACAACCCTGCGTGGTGGGCTCTTCAGATCCTTCCCCATTTGTTACCTTTTATTGGGGCTCCTCTGTCACCCTATGGGTCAGGAAGTGCCCCCCAGAGAAGCAGTGTGACTGGGGCTCCCAGCCCGAGAACACGGCTGAGGAAGGGGGATGGGACTAGACTTCCTCTTGAGTGACCCCCACTCCCAGGACCCCACATTCTGAAGGGGAGCGGTGGGGTGGACTTGCAGGAGGCTGCTGGGGCGTCCGGGGGGCTCTCACACCGCGGTCCCCTCACGGCTTGTTTGAAAACATGCGTGATTTGCAGCTAAGGTTTCCTAGGTTGCTTACGGATGTTTGTTTTCATATTGTTCGTTTGAATATGAATCCCCTGGCGGGTTTGGAAATCCGAGAGGTTTAAGTATCATAGTTTTCCAAGGAATGTTCTCCCGACCCACCTAGCAGAGTGCCTGTTCCAGAAACTTCCCCACCCGACAGGTAAAAAGTAGGATTTCCTGGGGTCTGGAGTGGCCTGTCTTCTGATGGGCAGCTTTTCAGGGGACCTTCTTTATGATCCGTCGGTCACAGCCTTTGTCTGTATTTCTGTCGGGGGTCGGTTTTTCCTGTTAATTTTCCGTGAGCTCTTTCTGTATCGGAAACGAACTCTTTGCCATATGAGCTGCAGATATTTTTTTCGCGGTCACAGATCTTTCTGCCTTGGCTTATGGTGGCGACTTGGTCCAGGGAGAAGTCGTCTACTTTTGGAGTCAAACGTATCTGTCTGCTTGTTAGTGTATCAGTCTGTTTGTTTATATGTATCAGTCTGCTTGTTCATATGTATCCGTCTGACTGATTCTCCCCGAGTAGTGCTACAAGGAAGTTCTCATGTTTCTTCCTAGGACAGTGGTAGTTTCGTTTTCACATGGCGATTTTGGACTCATTTAGAATGTCTCCTGGTAGGAGTTGTGAAACACGGACTCTCCTTTGTTTCCAGAATCTACCTCGTGGTCCTAACAGATTTTTGGACCCTCCCCCCGACCTGGTCTGAGATGTTCCTTTATACCACGCCCGGCCCCTACTGACATTCCTGCTCGGACCCATGGGGCCAGTTTCCAGCTCATACAACAATACGCTGAATATGCAGTGCCCCCCGCCCCCCCCTTCTGCTCCTTTAGTCTTTCTGGCTGCTTTGTATTTATTTTTCTGTACGAATTTCAGGATCAAGCTGTCCTATCCCCAAACAAAACAAAGCAACCCCCCAATGCCTCCTGTAAAAACACGTTTGCACCCATTGTAGAAACGTGGAGGCGGGCAGGTGGATTTTCTTGTTTACACGGTGCCCCAGGGCCGTGTGTAGCAGGCTCCAGCCAGGCGCCACCTCCCGTCCCATCCTGCCAGCGCCGGCTTGTGCAAGAGTGTGACCAGCGTGTGACCAGCGACACCGCTTCCCCCACACTAAACCAGAGCACGCAGAGCCTGGGCCAGCGGCTCCCACCGGGGTCGTCCGCCCAGCTGGCGCACACATGCAACTGCCCGGGCCCCCACTGGTGATAACAGTATCTCCCGGGAGCACGTGGGTCTCCCAGGAACCCTCACAGGAACGGGGAGAGATGGGAGGCGACAGCCTGTGACCCAGCCCCATGAGTTAGGGGCGCAGGGGTGGGGTGGGCAGGTGCCCACAGCATGTGCTGCCAGTGGCCATCCATCAAAGCTCTCTATTGAGGGCTGCCAGCCCCCTCGCTGGTGGTGAATGCCCAGCGTCTGGGCATTGGGGAAAAGCTGTTTCTGGGGGGACTCAGGAGCTGGGGAAGGGGCCCGCTGTGCTCAGAGGTGGGAGGAGGCTGCAGGTGCCTGGAAGAGAGGCCCCCCCCCCCCCGACTCTATGATCAGCCCAACTGCTCCTCATCACCACCCGGTCACACAGCCCCCTCCCGGAGGCTTAGTGCCAGATGCTGGGAAGACATCAGAAAGGGACCCCCCCCCCCCGCCACCAAGCCTGCTCCCAAGGGGCAGGAAAGCTGTTTGCGCAGGTGC